>JBBDHG010000039.1:135000-167500 GCA_037951165.1 Lophius americanus | reverse complement strand
GAGTCACTGTTGAGAGTCATATGTGGAGCTTAGGTCTGATGTTTCTCCTGTGTTTTGTCTCAGTTCACTCATGTTCTATCAGAAGAAGAAGCCAAGCAGAAGGCCATGAGGACTTTGTTCATTCTGTTGTTCTATGGCATCAGAAACGTATATGTCCAGGAGCACATCGTCACTAAAATGAACGTTCCATCACTCTTGAGGGCTGCAGCTGAAGGCATCAGAGATTTTCTTCTCATCATGACCGATCAGAAGCTCTTTAGAGGGTTAGCTATTGACCAGAAGCCTCTTTTGAACCTCCTGGAGAGGTCCGTAAGGAGTGTGAAATTACAGCGCTGTGTCCTTCTGTCAAAGAGGGAGGCGCTACCTTCTCTGTATGTTCTCCACCGCCTGCTAGATCACGGCGGGGCCACCAAACTCACCTTAGATGGGGATTCTTCCTTCATCGTAGCTTGGCTCCTCCATGGAAGAGGATCTCAGTATTTATCCCATGACCTGAAATTGTTCATGAGCTGTGTTCCTCATGCTTCTGCAGAAGAAGTAGACGGAACTGACTGTAGTCAGGGCCTCCAGACGAGGTCTGGGGACAAGGACCATCATATCAACCCAACCAAACGGCCCAGGTTGAACTCAGATGCTGAGTACGAAGACTGTACTGAGGACCCCCAAACTGTCTGTCAGATGTTCACTGGGGGTAGTGGTCCTTCAGGGGGGGGGTGTCCATGGGGACGGATAGATTGTCTGGTGATTGCCCAGTGTTCGATCGAGAGCCTGTCTGTGCTGATGTCTGCCCTGCCCACATTCTTCAGCCTCCGCTCTCTAACGCTGCACACCCTCTGTAAGTACATTACATAACTCTCATTGGCTGAGAGAGAAAAGTGCAGCAGCTTTTTTTTGCGGCAGTTCACATTATGAATTAAAAGGCTGCAGAATCTTTGTACGTCAGAAATTTATCATAGTTCATTTTTATGAATGTTATATTCCTTATTCAAAGAAATCCCTCTAGATTTATATATTGCACATTTAAGCTTTAAGTCCTTCTGCCACTAATGGTTTTTATTCATGTTTGTGCCATTGAAACAGGAAATGCCAATTCTATTTCAGTTCTAAGTAGTGGATCGAGTTATCATAAAGGTGCTTGTCGGGAGTATGGCTGCGCAATTCTGGCCAAAATGAGGATCGAAATTGTTTTTGCTTAAAATTAAGACCACAATTCTTAATGTAAATGAGAAATTAAAAAGCGCCATATGTTGTCTGTGTGTAACAGACGGATTTGTGCGGGAACTAAATGGTTAACTCCCAATGCTCTAGTTTGCACTCGAGCGTGGCCCGGGTCCGCGACACTATTGATCAAACCCGTTGGTCCTTCCGTTTTTCTACGTTCAAATCTGCCTGTCCCGTCAGTGTCTGACGAAACCGGACTGGTTTTGGTCAGGTATCTTGCACATTAATGTGCTCGTCCTTCACTTAGTTGAAAGAAAATTAAGTGGTAGAAGAAAATTAATTAATTATTGTCTGTGATGAATGCTGTTTGCATAATAAATACCCATCACGCATAATACAATACAGTTTTAACACCAAGTAACAGCAGTTTGGAATACAACTTCTTAGCTTTGCTACAGCTTGTTATAAATTCAAATCCTGCAGAATTGTTGTACTTCAGCAATAAGATACCATATTAGTCGGAATCGAGATCGCAATCTTTTTACGACTAATCACACATACCTAGTCTGAATTAAATGTTCTTTGCATGCTGAGTCTACTAGATCCTCTTCTCTCACCTGCAGATCATATCAGACGGAGACCAGAGACCAGAACTGCAGATTTGTGCAGTGTGACACTGGCCTTGTATTGCAGAAATGATTTGGTGTTTTCTTTGCAGTCATCCTTAGCAACTCTGATGTCTTGAACCTGGCTTCAGCCCTGAAGCAGCTGTCTGATAGCCATCGCAGCTCCCTCATAGACCTGACCATAAGCATTTTGCCGCACACCACCGTCATGGACCTTCTGCTGGATGCGTGTCCCAGTCTAGCATCCCTGCATGTGGAGATCCAGACATTGGCTTGGGTCGCAGATGCGTTACCACGTCCCCTCGGAACAGGTACTGTGAAACTATGAAATAAACTGGATGTAAAATAAAAGTGATGCTTCACATTCACAAAATTGAAACTAAACCATCAAAACAGTTGTCTCTACAGAGGTATTTCGGCCAAAAAAAATCATGTCCACTTTGTCTGGTTTCCGATAGGAGTGGAACAACATCCCCGCCCCTGCTAAAGGCTCTCTCAGATGCAAAGCTCTTTTCTTGTATGCACAGATATTTCTGTGCTAATTTGCACAGCCTGGGGAAGTTTATTTTGAGGCTTTTCCACCATTGTAATCGGATCATCTCCATGTCCACACAGGCTTTGTAGATGTAACTGTTCAGTTCCTCAGCCACTGCTTCTTTTTACCTGTACCTCAGAATCAGATGTGGTTGATGCTTATGCTCCTGGCTGTGTTTGTGTGGTGCTAGTAAAGAAACTCGCCAACATTTTCTTCTTAGCTTTAGCTGCAGGTGGATCCACATCCAGGCTGTCCTTCATCACTGTGGTGCTTTGTGTCTGAGGCTGCTGTTGGAGAATTTTACTAAAAGAATACACATATAAATCTGTAAAATCGATTTATTAACAGCTAAGTTAACATTGTCTGATTGTGTGTAATTTCAGTTGCACAGCAGGGGGATGTAAAGAAGAAAGATACAACACAAAATAACTTTTTTAAACTGTTGCTTGAATACAAATGTGTAACGTTGGGAAACTGCAACTAATCCCTTTTTATCAATCCAAATAACTTTAGAGTCAATACTTTAGGATCAATCCGTCAACCCCTACCAAATGCCTTGTTTACAGCTTCCAGGACCCCCAGGTTCTGCCGTGAGGGCAGTAGGAATCACACATGGCTTTCTGTGTAGAGAACCTTGGACAAAGCACTTTGTTGTTCCACGACCCCTTTTTTTAAAATCATTTTCTGTGTGGAACCCCATCGTATTGGTTCAGCCTGTCACCAAGACATGCTCTGGAAGGTTGAGCTCTCTCTGTGCCTCACTCAAAGCCACTTTTTTCTACCAGCTGTGGGAGAATTGGCCCAAAATATTCCTGCTTATCAGAGGTATCCCTGTTAATGCACCATCTTTTAGAACAATTTCTGTGAACGAGAAGAGGTGTTAAAAAGCCTCAACAAAAAAGTATTGAAAACTGGCCCATTTTATGTCAACACTCTTTTCTTAATTCGAGGTATATTTCTTTTGAAAAGGCATTGTTTTCTCATTGTTCAAGATTTGTAGTTTTTTGTTGTGTGTTTCAAAAGTTGTTGTTTTTTCTGACCTTTTGTAATATTCGCTTACAGGTTAGAACAAATAAGCTAATATCTGAAGCAAGCTTAGAATAAACTTAAACATAGATGAACTTTTCATTAAGCATTTTGTCATTATTACATTTTTTTTTTTCACAAAAAATATATTAGACTTATAAATAGTTGATTTACTAAGATAAATCGAGTATAACTCTTATGTAAAGTTAAAAATAATACAATCAAAACAAATCTCAGACAGTAACCCAACAAAAGAGGTAAAAACTACCCCAGCACTAGGTCAAAGTAAACCTATATTTCGGTAAGTCTTTCGACCTACTGTTTATTCATATTCAGCAATCCTGGGTCACTTTAACCCAGCGTGTGATCTGTTCTACCCAGTGCTGGGTTAAGTAAATGAGCCAAATCGTTTTTATGTTAATCAAGCATTTATTTGTGTGTACATGATAGGTGTATTAAAATATAACGCTGTAATAGATAAAAATCAATTAAACTTACCAATGGCATGCTAATTCGTGCATCAAAGCGCATTTTTCGTGAAGGCCAGGGATAGCAACCTTGGAGAAATAGTTCCGTGAGGGTAGCTGATATCTCTTATCGAGGACGCTGGCGATTTTCTGGAATAAGTCTTTGCTAACGGTGTACATTGAAGAAGAAGAAGAAAGAATCCTTTATTAGTCACATTGAGTCATACACAGTACAACATAGTGAAATTACTTCTCTGCATTTGACCCATCCCTGAGGGAGCAGTGGGCAGCCCCTCGTGGAGCGCCCGGGGAGCTAAGGATTCAGGGTCTTGCTCAAGGACCCTACGACAAGTAGACCCTGGTGGGATTTGAACCGGCTACCTTCCGACCTTCTGATCGGGAGTCGGCCGCTCTACCCACTGAGCCACAGCCGCCCCAATTGGCAAGTAGTATGTCATGGGGTTTGGGATTTCTTTATGTCGCAGTGAGGACTTCATCGTCATAGGACGAGACAACCGAAAAAACAATGGTAATTGTGTTTTCTTTTCGTTCGGTTGCAGGCTGGCTTTCAGTCGCCTCTTTACTAGCCTGAGCTTTCACTTTCATGCATTCATCATTTTCTTTTCTGTGCTGTATTCTGTGCTGGTACAAATGTGTCGTTTTGTTCCATGATGTAGCAACTTTCAACTTGCATGTTCGACACAATACTTCATTCTGCTCTTTGTTGCCAAGCCTGAATCCAAATTAACGCCATATAACATAGGTCGCATTTCTTTTTTGCCACCAGTTCACAGCTGTTAGGCTGCACGTCTGCATGCATTTTCCATCTGGTCTGAATATCGGATATTTTTAAATTAAAGATCATGGGTAAGGAAGAATACATTTTTGCATCTAATTTAACTACTTTTTATAAAGGGTAGCGATAAATAGGGCACTGCAAGGCTCCAGACTGATACTCAAATGGTCGCAAATGCAAATACATTTTTAATTTTGCACCCGTGATTTTTTTATACCAGTTGCCAATGGCAACCATCCAGGTGTCCAGACATCCAGACTTTTTTCATGCCTAAAAAGCGGTTAGCGACTGGTAATGCTGAAGTTTGTTCAACAAATCAAATCGAACGTATGTTTACTGTCAGCATTGGCAGGAGAGCTCGCTAATGTCGATGTGAGCACCACATTGCATTGACTTACATTGCATAATGTGTTCTATGAGTCTTTGGTGAGTTACTTTTTGAAAGTTTTTGAGGGAACAATTTGTAGGTAGCTTCATGCCAATGTCAAATCAATATTAGAGACAGAATTGTGAAAACTTTGTTTGCTAAAAGATATTAGCCTTCTTGGTGTCCCACACTGAAATTGGATTTTCGCCCTGGCCCACCATATTGTCACAATATCAAAGTATTTGGTCAGAAACAGTGATATTGGATTTTGTCTGTATTGCTAGCCATGATTTGCTGAATGCTGCAAAGAGTCCTCCTTTTTGGTGTTTTAATAGTGGTGACCCTGCTAGTCAGCGGTCAGTCACTTTGCGATGACTGTCGCTAAAGTTAAATTATTTTCAGCATTTTGAGGAGAAAGTTGGTTCATCGTGAAATGTAAGACAATTAATTTGTAATGATATTAAAAAAAAAAAAAAAAATTGAATTAATGATAATGTTTTAATTTATCATTAATTTAATTTTCTAAAAAATAAGCCAATTCAACATGGGTAACCACCTTTGCTGTATTTTTTTGATGGCTCAGATGTACTCCCTACTCTTGTCAATTATTGTTATTGTTATCATTATTATTTAACTGCGTTAAATTTCATTTATCATGCATTGTACACTCATAATGAATGATAAATTGTGAATAGTGTCATAACACCAAGCCAATCAATCAATCTATTCAACCAATCTGTTGGTGATCAGATTAGATTAGATTGTTTGCTAGAATAAAAAAAGCAAGTTCATCGAGTCTCTTGATTGAGCCTCTTTGGTCTCTTAATTTTGCTCTCAAAGTGCACCAGACTGAGGCGTTTAACTTTAAAAGGTACAGGTAGAAGATACAGATATAGACATATAGATAACCTCACGGACATATAGAATGAGACTCCTAAATAAGCAGAACACAACTAATTTTGCATAGTTCAATTCAAAATTTGAAAAAAAATACAATTTGACATTTAATTGATATATTTATGGCAACAAGATTGAAGAAACTTATTTTGGGCAAGGTGACAGTAAAAAAACATTAAAACCCCAGTGTTGGTATTGTAGGGTTAGGAGATACTGACATAAACATATAGATACAGACTCTGAATAAGACTCCTGAATGAGCAGGAAACAACTAATTGTGCATAGTTCAATTCAAAATTTGAAGTAAAATACGATTTGACATTTAATTTATATATTTATGGTAACACGATTTGAGCATATTAAACATGATACATTGTGCAAAAAATATATTTTGAACAAAATGTGACGCACGGCAACTAAAGGAAGATTGTACAGAAGGAAAAGAAAAGGTTTATATCACTTGGCTCGTAAATATTTCGGATTTAGAGTCCATGGCTCCTATAGATGTTTTTATGTCTAGAGCACAGCACTGTATGTTTGTATATTCGGTATTTAGGTATATTTGTGCATTTACATTTGTGTACATGTTGGTGTGCATGTATGAACACAGCCCTCCAGAATTGTTGGCACCTTTCAGAAAAAATTAGTAATATGAGCTGGGAGCAATCATCTATAGCCATGATCTCTAATTCAAATAATTATCAAAAATCTAAGCTTTTATTCAAATTGCTTATTAAGAAAAACAAACAAAATTATACATTCATATGATACATTCATATAAAACAAATACTTTTCTCTGAAACGTGTGCCATAGACATTGGCATTTGCATGAACATTTTACCCAGTAGCAGGTTTTGGCATATGCTGGAGATGATGTCACAAGGCGTTCTCTTGAAACCGTGTCCATATTGATGCTTCTGTTCCTTCTATGCTTTATATATGAAATGTCCGATGTTCTGTTTGTGACAGTTACAATTAAGTTTAAGTCAGAAAAGAAAAAACAAAGTGTGCCAATAGACAAATCTGAGATATAGCATGTCAAATACACAACATTTTATCTAGAGGGAGGTTTTGTTATATCGTGGAGAACATCAAATTTTGTATTGCAGCATTTAAATGAAATAAATAACTACAGCGTTTTGGGCAGTGAAGTCGTTGTGTGGTAAAAGTGCTGTCTTGAAGTTTGGGTTTGGTGTCTATAGACGAATTTAAACTGGAGATATAATGTTTGTCTAAACATTATCTTTGCACTTGTGCAAAAATATTGACAGCCGGGATTATTATATGTTTGGTATTTTTACAGCATTTCAACAAATGGAAAAAAAGGGTGTTCTTTGGGGTGGGGCTGGTAACGTGAGCACAGATGCTGAAGTGGAATGGGCAAGAGACGATCGGCTATTTTAGAGATACTGAGGGAGTTTGTTTGAGTTGTCAGTAGATTTAAAGTCTGGCAATCTCAATGAATCTTTTCCAAAATAAAGCAAACTAATTCATTCTTATAACAATAATGTCTACCTATGATATAGTTGTGCCTTGCCGGAGGTTTGCGCTCTAAGAGCTTTTTCTAGTATATTTTTGGGGTCATCGGTTTGAGTAAGATCTCTGAAGTGGTGAACAAGTACTTCCTTATTTACTGGGTTATAAATGTGAGGTGACACAGGCCTTATTCTCTTTGAGGTTCTTACCAAATACCAGATAAAAAAGGTGATGATTTGAAAATAAAAGTTGTAGAGTTGTACAAATCTGGATTTTGATAAAAGAAATTCTCTCAACTGTTCAAAATGTCAATTTCAAAAGTTAGATCAATAATTTAGTAGTTTAAAGAGACTGGAGCTGTTCAAAATCAGCCTGTAAGAGGATTTGTCTGCAAATGAATCCCACAAACTGGCAAAAGGATCACAACTAGAGAATTTTAGATGTAAGTTGAATCTTGGAGTCATAAAGTGTCCATTACCACCATCAGATAGCACCTATACCTGGGGTCGGCAACCCAAAATGTTGAAAGAGCCATAGTGGACCAAAAAAACAAAAAACAAATCTGTCTGGAGCCGCAAAAAAATTAAAAGCCTTATATAAGCCTTATAATGAAGGCAACACATGCTGTAAGTGTCTATATTAGCCTACTATCAAAATGATAAGTAGGCTACAAATACATAATGTGCATTCATGATTAAACATTTATTTTACCTGCAGCGCATCCTGGAGAGAATGACGCACCACATGACTACTCTGCTGTACGATGGTGCTTTAAGTTTAACTTCCATTATAATACTAATGTATTATGTTTCGTTGCATTGACGAAATTATAGAAATACAATACAGAAATCAGATTTTTGATGTCAGTTTTTTTAGGATTCGAAAAAACAACAACAAAATGTGCAACGTGCATAATAGGCCTCTTGTAATTTCAGACCTCCCCATGGAAATAAAATGCAGTTCTTTTCAATCCTCAGTAATACAATACAATCCTCTTCTCTTTCCCCCCTTATCTGGGCAACAGACAGAGTGCAATAAAACAGCAGTCTTTTGAAAAGGTAAAGTTTATACAATTAAAATAATACAGTTTAAGTTTGATTTCTGTGCATTATCCTCTTCTCTTTAGTTTTCTGCAAATGTGCAAGGGTAAAATGCAGCTGCACCCTCTTCTCTTTTGACACACACAACACAATGCAGCCATCCTCGGACCTGAGCAACAAAACACAATAAGATCCTTATGTGTTATTCCAAATATATACTGACCAAAATCAGAAATCACTTTATAAAAACAGCCACTTTGTTACTAAATATGTGCCTATGACAGGTTTGTGTTCTTACCCGTTTAATGTGACTTCTGTTTTCGGACATCACTGGACAGCTTCTCAACATCGGGCATGTAAGATGTAACTTTAATCTTTACGCAGGACTGCAAGCTCTCATCTGTGAGGCGGGTGCGGTATTTGGATTTTATGTAGTTCATGTTTGAGAATATCTGCTCGCACAGGTATGTTGATCCAAAGATGGATAATACTCCAAATGCATATTTCTTCATGTTCCTAAAACTGTCAGGAAGACCATTCCATGTTTCAAACACAAGTTTCTCGGGTGATGGGAGGCTTTCAATTTCGCTCCATTTGTGGCTTTGGGCAAGCTGGGCTTTCTGGCGAGTGACGTCTTCAAGCTCGGCTGTCAGACTTTTGAATTTGGACATCCATAAATCTTAGTCAGCTATATCAGTCATTTCCATTTCAAGGTCAGCTTGATTTACTCTTGGGAATGTGTTCAACAAGGACGGGTCAATCTCCAGGGGTGTGACAGGGAAGGATAGTGTAATTTTTTCCTTTCGGAACTCGCTAAATCTGCTCCCAAATACAGTTTGCACATCAACGATCGCACCTTGTAAATAACCAACGTTGACTGTGTGATCGTGATGGGCTTCATTGAACTCTCTCAGGGAGGGGAAGTGAGAGAGCGTGCCTCGCTGTACATCTCTGGCGAATACAGTCAGCTTGCGCTCGAACGACAAAACAGCTTCCAGCATTTGCAGTACAGTGTTTCCACTGGAGACTTTTATTCAGCGTGTTTAGGTGACTTGTCATATCCAGCATAAAGTGCAGTTTTTCCAGCCACTCGGTATCTTCCGATTACGCTTTATTATCTCCCGGGTTGCAACAAAACCAGCAGCAGTAGTGGAGTTTGGAGATGCAATCCACTTCTTAAATCTATGTTTACGCTCCTCTAATTTCTCCAGAAGTAATGCAATCGCAATTTTTCTCTCACTCCCAACTGGGTACTCGGCTGCAAATGTAGCATGCCTCCCCTGGAAATGTCTTTCCACGTTACTCTTTTTGTTATTTGACAACTTCTCATTACAAAGCAAACATGCAGGCAATCCTTCCGCATTGGCAATGAAAGCGAATTATTCAGTTCAAGAACGGTGGAATCCTCTGTTCTCCTCAGCTATCTTTCTCTTTTTCCCTTTGGGATCCATGGCACGTGACACACCCGCCGGTTTATTTGCAACAGCCACATGTCTGGCACTACACCGAGCTGAAAGAAACGTGTGTCGCAGGCTATGACGTAAATCTCCGTTGACAGAAATGTTGAAATTAAATATTAATTATACACATTTTTACAGCATTGGATAATAAATTATATTAAAACAAAAAATATATTCACACCATCTTTTTCCATTTTCGTATTTTTGAAGAAGCTCCAGGGAGCCACTAGGGCGGCGCTAAAGAGCCGCATGCGGCTCTGGAGCCGCGGGTTGCCGACCCTTGACCTATACCAACATAAGCTGCTGGGAAAAGATAAAAAGGTTTTGCTGTTATCCACACAAAAGCTAATGCAACTGTGGTTTGCAAAACACCAATGGGACTTTCAATGGAAATAGGGCATAGGTCAGATGAGATCAATATAGAGCTTTATCACAAAAACATTGAAGATGGGTGCGGCTAAGCAAGAAAGAAAGCGATATAGAAAAGCACTGATGCTGATGCTCTGATGCTATGAGCCTAATTTTCTTCAAAAGGATCTGGAAATCTTATTAAAATGCATGGTTCAATGGACATCAAAACAGAAAGAACATACCTAGAAGAAAAAGAAGAAAAATTACCATGAAAACAACAACCAGTACAAGACATTGTTTTAATTTCTGTACTATAATTCTGCTCAGTGGATGTAGTTTACTAGGTCATGTCTTGACCCTATTGCACTTGCACTGGTAGAGGCCAATGTTGCCAACAGGCTATTTTCTTTTGGGTGTTTATAGATCTTATGGCCCATGGAAAGAAACTTGTTTTGAGTCCGGAGGTATGGGTATTGATGGACCTGTTGCCTGCCAGAGGGCAACAGGTCAAATAGAACGTGTACTGGGTGGGCGACGTCTTTTAGGATGCAAGTAGTTGGAGAATGTCTATATGGAGGGATGGTCTCATATCTTCTCCATGTGTTCTCAAACCTCATCAAATGCTACAAAAGAAGATTCAGGGCTGTTATTGTGACAAAAGGGGTCTGCAATAAGGGTGGCTATATATATGGCACACATGTTTTAGAGGGAAATAATTGTTTTATGTGAAGAATATTTATTTTATTGTTTGAGATAAGTTTTGTGAATAATTTGAATTAAAGATCACTATATGGATATTAGTTTGTTTTTGACTCTTTGTCTTTTGTGCAGCCATCAGAGTAATAGGGATGTTTCATATCATCGAAGGTGGTGAAATGTGAACGAAATGCAATAATGGTTTGGAAATATTTTTATTGCTAATCATTGTCCCACAATGACTTAATTACATGGAATAAACTGCTTTGCATTTAGTATTTCGAAAATAACACATTTTTTTTTTCTATTTCGTTTGTTTCACTGGTTGTCGTTAACTTTGAGAGAACACTAGTTTACCTGCTGTTCACTCTTAATTATATAGCTGTGAGAGAGGAAATATTCCAGAAATCCTTACTGTAATTATGAGTTAACTTATTAAATATTTTAACAAGTTAAAATTTTTCTATTTCTGTTTCTGTTCCTTATTGTTTCTCAACAGAGCTGCCCCTCAAAGAGCTGACCATCAAAGTAGCTGAGCTCCAAACCAACCTGGATTCCCTCACGTCTGTGCTGAGACATTGTCCTCACCTCGCCTCACTGTACGCAGCAGGGATAAGGTTACCAACGGGCCGCTCTGCTGAGCTCCTCCGCACGCTGTCAGGTAACAGGTCATACCTCAGCTCCATGCCCTCTAAAAGGTTGCTATGTGTACAGACTGTCTATAAATGACCTCACACCTTATTTGGATACTGATGTATCTACGATACCCACCAAATTAAATGCATTTCATCAAGAAAGATTTTTCTAAACAACATTTATTGTGAAGGGCAGTCATTAACAATATGTGGGTCCCCATTTCAGAGTCCAATCCCCTCCTGAGGAGTGTCACACTGAAGGATATAAACCTGTCTGAGTGTCTTCCTGGGATCATAAACCTCCTGAGAGACTGCAAGCTGAAAGGTAGGAAGAGACCTCTGACTCAAGACGTCTCCTTATACCTGATGAGGGATTACAGTGTTCTTCTTTTATTTTTCGCTGGAACTTCCTGTGATTTGTCTAAAAACCTAAATCATCCAAAACTGGGCTCACATAATGAACTGAAGTTTGACTTGATGACACGTATCTTATCTCAGCAACCTGTCTGTTCTATTTTATAAACTTGGTTTGGTTAGATTCACTGCTGAAAAGGGGAACTGTATTTATAACTGTTCCTGGGTAGATAAAGGGAAATACAAGAACATCATCATACTCATGGCGACGATGGCCCAGTTGGTCAAGCGGTTTTCCATTTATAGGAAGGTTGGTGGTTTGATCCCTAGCCACTGCGGTCCTCAAGTCAAAGTGTCCTGGAGCAAGATACTGAAGCTAAAGTTCCTGCCATTGGTGAAGAGATGATGGCGTGAATGGTTGCTGCTCCTGATGAGGGGGTTGACGCGACATATTTTCCGTCGCGCACTCTCTCGGTCCACTTGTGGGAGTGTGCTCCCCTGTTTGCGTGTGTGTGTGCGTGCGTGTGCGCATAGGGGGGGAACTCCGACGCGCGCAATACAGAGAACAGTGGAGAATTGTAAACGCGAGACCATGTACAGACAGAAATGACATGCCGTCGTGTAAATATGATAAATAACATAAGGATATTAAGTTTGTTTAATAAAAAGACAAGTTATAGACCTGTTGTACAGGAAAGGTATCCTTAAATGACTTATGTTGTGATCTGGCGCTATATAAAATATAAAATTAAATTAACTTGACCTTCAAGTGCTGTTGGGGGGACGGGTTACTCCCCTTATATAATGTTAGGGGAAACATTCTAGTCGAGTGGCCCTCAATGCTGAACGTGTAACAGGTGGGTTTATATGGACAGCCTAATTACGATTAGATTCGGAACAGACGTCTAATGGGAAAGAAAATGCTGCATGTAAACACCCCTTTCCAAATAAAAAGAACATTTTCGAATTAGATTTCATTCCTTTGCAAGAAGGTAGTCAAAACTCTTTCGGAAAGCTTTTCTGATAGCCAGTCGCTGCATGTTAACGCTGTTTCGGAAAGCATTCTGTTTGAGTTTTATCTGCGCATGCCCACCGACGTAATGCTCCACTAAGTTTTTTCCGCCCTGCACTTTACATACGCCGATTTCGAACAGTATCTGTCTTCATCGGAGAGTAATTAATTCATTGCAACATTGAAATATTTTAACATATTTGGACGGTTATATGGCCGAAAAGTCACTTCCGCGAACGTCCTCTTTGTCAAATTCTTTTTCTGTACGCTAGTTGGCCGTCCAAGCCCAACTCACCGAAACATTTTCGCCACCTTATGAGCGGGAATGTGGATCGTCTGCGTATGTATGAAAGTGTTTCCGATAAGATGAGTCGATGCATGTTAATACCGGGTCGGAAAGATCACAAGTCATGTAAACAGGCGACTGACATTGCAATTTGAAAAGGTTTAATTTGGAAAGGAGAAAAAAGTGTCTGATGTAAAAACCCACCATGTGACCCTTCGTTGGCATGGAGATGGCAGCCCATTTACACGTGCTGACCAAACCAAAACACACACACCATACTGACACAACAACAAAAAGCAAGTGTGAGAGAGTGCTCACCCAGAGTGGTGTGAGTGTTGGGTAAGCACAGGAGGCCTTTTCTGTCATTCAGCAGCAGTGTTTGACACAAAAAATAGTTTTTCATTGCACTTTGATTCCTGAGATCTTGATATATTTGTTTATCAAAGCATTCTATGGAGATTTTTGTTTTATTTGAGTATTTATTTGAATTTATGTCGAAATGGCATTTTATTTTATTTTAGTATGTACCTTTGTTGTTGTTTTGAATGTAAAGGACATTTTGCTTTGAATTTAACAGTATTATGGCTTGTTGCTTGACAGACTATAATAAATGGAGCTTTGACTTGTTGAAAACTTTTTTGGTGAACCTTTTAAGATTTGTATTTCAGTACACCTGCTCTAGTCCTACTTGTTAAGTACTTCACAAAAAGCCTAACCTCAAACCTGCATAGTCTATCTGGTGTGTTTATTATTTTTTTTATGGTTGGATAGACATACAAATAACGACAGGTCAAAGTAGAGATGAAGCTCAGCTGTTCCCAACCTGTTATTCGCGTGACCCACATTTCTGAATTGCAAATCATCGCAACCCAAATAACAATAGACCCTATTTTTAAATGTCAAGAATAATGATTTGTGCATAAATTAACATTCCTGACCATTTTTGCTGTCATCAGAATCATCTTGTTGGCATTACAAAATGATTTCCTATTAATTTGAATGTGTCATCTCATTGACCCTGTTATGTGCTTTATCTCGTTAATGTGATAAATTTGCCTGATAAGTTTTGCATTCCAGTCAGGAATATTGGGGGAAGCGTTCAGTCTCTCCCAACGAATTCTGAACAACTAACCACTTCTCTGTCTTTCAATGGCGTTCTGTGATTTGCTGAACTCCCCAGTGGGTGGACTTAGAAACACTCACTCATGTGGCTGAAAGTGAGCTGCAGATATAATTCAAGAAATATAGTAAAATAAAATCATAACTACTAGAGGTGTAAGGATTTATCGCTCTGTATCGGTATCATATCATTATCATAGTCTGGATGGCAAGTGAGATATGGTAGAGATGATCTGAAGGAGGAACATGTGAAGAGTGTTCTGGAGGTGAGGAGAGTGAGGAACAGAGTCATGAGTATGAAGATAGAAATTGGAAGTATGATAATGAACGTTGTCAACGTGTATAACCCACAACATGGTTGTGAGTTTGAAGAGAAAGATACTTTCTGGAATGGGAAGTGAGGTGGTGAAGGGCAGTTATGGTGTTAAGGACAGCAATGTGAAAGAAAAAATAGTGGTGAATTATTTGAAAAGAATGGGAATGGCTGTTGTGAACACAAATTTCAGGAGGAGTGAGAAACACAGGGTCACATATGAGCGGAGGTACGAACACACTGGTGGACTACATCTTAAGCAGAAGATGTCATCTGAAAGAAATTGGATACTCTACAAGGTGGACACAGGCAAGTACATAGCCAGACAACATAGAAAAATACTATATAGGCTAGCTGTGTTGGTACAAAAGAGGAAACAGTAAAAGGTAGAGCAGAGAATCAAATGGTGGAAGCTGAAGAAGGACGGCTACTGTGAACTTCAGTGAAGAGTTGAGCCAGGCACTGGCTGGTAGTGAACAACTGTTGGTTGATTGGGATACTACAGTTGGATAGCACGACAGATGAAGAAAGTAGGCAGGATTATAAAGCGGCATAAGGCAAGGAGTGATGTAGTAAATGGTAAACCAGACGCTTATGAGTTTTATGAGAGGTTGGACACTAAGGAAGGACAATATGACTTAGACCAATTGGCAAGGCGAGATTGACATGGGTAGAATGTGCAGCAGGTTAAGGTGATTAAGGATAGAGATGTAAATGTACTTATAAGTGAGGAGAAGGCAAAATGGAAGGAATTCTCTGGAAAACTGATGAAGAGTTCATGTGTGAGAATGACAGGAGGCAGGTGGAACAGTGAGGATTCAAGGTGTAGAGATTGAGATGGTTTTTGAGTTTGGAGTTGAAACTTGTTGGCAGTTGGAAAAACCTGGAAGTGAATATCTTGATGCATGCCGGAAATATAGACTATGAACGCATACCTTAAATAAGCAGAAATGTAAAACATGAGTATCCTGAAGATTACATTCCATATCATGAATGTAATCATTTACTTTGCAGTAGCCCGGCCATGAATTGTCATAGGAACACAGACAAGGGTTTGTTGGAAAGACGTAGTTATGCTGAATCAAGCAATAGCAGATCTGTTTGCTACAGCCACATGTGCAAATATACCATGCACAGTTTGGGAGCTACATGTAGGAGTGTCCCAAACGATTTTTTTTTTTAACATTGACATAATGAAGTTCCTGTCCAACACCCATAACCATTGGTGATATATTAATGATATCACAATGATAAAATGGCTCTTATATTGGGGTAGCCAGGAAAAAATAAAGGGCAAAACTCAGTGCAAGCACATTGAAAGACAACTGCTTTTTCTGTCATCACTGCAGTTTCTGTCTTTATTTTTTTAATTTTTTGACCTATCCTTTATAAGCACATTTTCTTCTAGAAAAGCGTAAAGGGCGTCAGGCCATCAAAGCTCAAAGACCTTAAAGGCAAAGATGAGACACGATCCTCACCAAACCAACACATATTATAACAGAGAAATCCAATATACCAAACTACAGAAAACCTGATGATCATTGGGAATAAGGCTACTCTATGTAGCTTGTCAGTTAATAGATAATTAATACAAGGCCGTGGAGACTCCCTTCACTGAACATAGTCATCCTGGCAGGTGGCCTTTTAAATTGGCGAGCAGGTCAAAATGGTTAGCAAGTCAGTTGTTGACTGGCTGACAGATTTTTAAAGTAACAAGAAGGAGGCTAACACAAGATTGGTGTTACGTGAGATACACCTTGCACAGTTCGTTCTGGTCTCATTATCAAATGTAATGATACCGATATGCTTGTTTTGCTTGTGTATTATTCAAGGAGAAGGAATGTTTAGATCCTCAAAAGTGTTCATGCATTCTGGAAATGGCCCAAAGGAAATATTTTTACCAGTCTGCTTCGTTACTGTTTTCATCGCTCAGAAAAAAAGAGGGCGGAGAAAGGGGCATCTGGCATAAAGCTGATGAGCTGAGGTATTAGCATCTACCATAGATTTATCATCTACAAATTTACCCCTAACCGAAGATGCCCTCCAGCAACATGTGTTGAGAGCCTTGCACTAACTAGCAGTGTCGCATCACAGCCATCCAGCCAAGCCTTATCTCCGGAAGATAGTTGAAAGAGGGTTGAGTCTCTGGATAACTGTGTCCATAGAACCAGTGATGATGACCTTTGACCTCTTTCATCTTAGACTTGTTTAAGTTTTTATATTATTATTTCGCAGTTTGACCAAAATCTATACTTCAATTCCACACCTTTTGTAAAGTATTGTGGGTCAATGCACAGACCTCACAAGTGTCAGTTATCCTGGTATTACATACCAGACCACACCTCATCACTAACACTACTGTGAAAATTATGTCTCTGACAGGCTCTGGTAGGAGACAGCCCTTAAAGATCCACAGGTTTGTGGATCCTAAAATAAGGTGGCTCTAACAAGATCTATCCCTTTCCCTATCCCTTTGCCCTCCCTCAGAGCTGCAGTTCGATGACTGTCGCCTTCTGGAGAAGTCGAGCGACAGGACAGCAAGTCTGCAGCAGCTGGTTGTCGCTCTGAGGAATATGTCTTCTCTCCACACTCTCAGCCTAGCTCAGAACCGGATCGGTAAGCACAAGTTTAACTTTTCTATGACCGGTTCATATAGGAATCCACCAGTCATGCTACTGTTTCAACCTGGACTGTTTCACTGTATGAACCATTGTTTCTTATGAAATTCTTATGCAGTTTTTTCGTGTTTCAGAAATTTGTTTAGTAAATTGTTACTAAAGGAAATACCACAGTAGCTCCTGATCAAGCTGCACATTTTAATGAATAATTCGCATAAATGCTGTAAAAGCTCTGAGACTAGACAACAAGTCACCAAGATACTTACGCTCCTTTTGCTTGGGCAGGAACTCTTCGCCCAACCCCAAGGGGACAGTCCATTGTTTCCCGGGTAGATTACGATGGCTTCTGATTTGGAGGTGCTTAGTCTCATACCAGACGCTTCCAACTCACCCGCTAACCAATCCAGTACATGCTGGTGGTCAAGGACTGATTATACCAACAAAACCACATCATCTGCAAACAGCAGAGATGCTGATCTTAACTCCACAAACCGTACACTCTCATCATCAGGACTTTGCCTTGAGATCCTGTCCATGAATATCAAGAACATAATCTGAGACAAAGAACGAGCTTGGTCCAACATTCACTGGAAAATGTGTTACAACTCCGGCTGAGCATACCGACACAACTCTCACTTCTGTTAAACAGAGACCAGATGGTCCTTACCCCAACTAAATCTAGCTGGTACCGGTCCATCTTCAGTAAAAGTTCTGTTTCTTTCCCCCGTCCGATAAGTGACATTCCACATACCTAAAAGCAGTTCCCTATGCCAGGGGTTGGTATGCCCCTCTGCTCACTGTTGCCTGTTGCGCTACTGACGGGATCGTCCTGGCTGAGTTGGGAAAATGAAAAGCAAAGCAAAAATATGAAGAGGAGAACAGAACGTTCTTAACCGAATGGAAAATTTATATTTTTTAATAGAAAGAAATGCTTACTTTGCCAAAATTTAATGTCTCACTTCAAAGCTTCAAACTTGGCGCGTAATCTCACCATCTATCCCAACCCGGCCAAGGAGTACCCAAAAGGCTCGGCAATTCGTAAGGACAAGGTAAACTGCTTGAAAAATCAGGTAGAAGAGCAGACTAATTTTTTCTGCAATCTTACGAAACACTCGGAGACAGTCACGTTAGAGTCTTATCAGCATGGGATGGCATGGAACATTGCTCGCCCTAAGAGGCTGTACAGTGAGGGGGAATTTGTGAAGACTTGCCTTAAAGATGTTTTTGCTATCCCTACTTCAGAAAATGCACCTTGAAGCGTTCTGTTTTGCACGTGCAGCTGTCACGACATACTTTGGAGCAGAGAATATCGGACATTAAAAAAAAGGATTGGAAGAGTTTACTGCCGTTCAATACAAGCCACAGATTGCGGTATTTGTAAGGTCTGTGTCAGAGGAATGCACAATTAAAGAAGAGTTGCTTGACATTGTGCCGTTAAAAGCAAGGACCCAGGGCATCGACATGAAAGAGACTGTTGTTGAAAAAACAAATTTGCAGTTATCAAAATTAACTGCAATAGCTACAGATGTTGCGACACCAAGGTTAGGATCTACAAATGGCTTTGTAGGACTGTGCAAAGCTGATGATTGTTTCCCGGATTTTTGGGCTTTCCACTGGATCATCTATCAAGAACACCTTGTATCCAAGAAGCTAAATATGGAGCACATAATGAAACCTTGCTAGAGGTTGTGAAATTTATTTGCACTAATTCTCTGAATCACGGACAGTTCAAAAACTTAATTTCTGATCTTGATGAAGACCTTCCCAGTGATCTGCGTCTCCACTGCTTGTGTCAGATGGCTTTCAAGACGTAACATGCTTTCTTGTTTTTTTGAACCAGTAACGTTGTTTCTTGAGGAGAAAGAGAAGGACTATCCAGAGCTTCTTGACCCCCAATGGCATTCAGATTAGGGGTTTCCGGTCGACACATTGAATCATCTGAACCAACTAAATTTAGATCTGAAAGGGAAGTTTAAAATGCTGCCATACCTGGTGCTAAGTGTTTTCACATTTGTAAACAAACTCAAGCTATTCTCTACCCATCTTCAAAAGGGAGTGCTGATACTTCCTTTCATCCTTTTTAAAGGCAACTGCATTAGCCGCTCCAGTATCAGAGGTGAGAACAGCCTGCTATGCAAAACTGATGAAAATCTGCAGTAAAGTTTTGAGGAAAATTTCTGTGACCAGAAACAAAAACAACCTCAGATCACATTCCTCATCAACCCATTTACTGCAGAAACAGACTGTTTAAATGTCCCTTTGGTGACAGATGAAACAGCCTCCCAGTTGGAGATGATTGAACCTTGTGAGGGTGACAGACTGTGTTTAGTGAGAAGGAACCACAGAGTTTTGGAAAATTGTGCCGGCAGACAGATTTCCCAATGTAAAACAGGCTGCACTCAAGCTAATGTCAATGTTTGGACCGACACTTCTGTGAATCATCTTTTTCTACACTGAAACAACAGTGGAGTACAAGCCAGACCTAAAAACAATTGTGGAAAACAAACTCTGTCAGGTGTCCCTTTTAAGGTAAGAAAAAAAACTTATGGAAACTGTTTGAGCAGGCAATGTGTTATGTAATGAATCTGTAAATCACTGTTGATGTGTGGGAATCCATATGTTGTGTGGTTCTTGGCAATTTCTTACTATTCTTGCAATAGTAAGAAATTGCAAGAAAAATTATTGCAAAATTGAAAATGCGGGACTTCCAGTTAGGCCCCAATCTTTCATCAAAAATTCAACATTTAGCTAACTTTTAATCTTCATGATCTTAACATTTAAATCATCAAATTGGATCTCATCGGGTTAAAATGTTATGACTTGCTCATTGAGGCACACCACCTGGAAACGGAAAAAAACACCTAAAAATCTACATACAAGTCAAAAGGACCGACGTCATGTTACAGGTGTCGCTACACAGGTGTCCATTTCATCGCTAAATGAACTAATGTGATGTCATTCTTTCCACAGCTAATAACGTGTGTGTGCTGGCAGAGCTGTTCTCAGGAAGTTCACCCAGCTCTGTGCAGCGACTGGACCTTAGGTATGACATGAAATGACATAACATGACTGTTGAACTCTGCCCCCACATCAACACTGATTCAGACATTGTTATTACTCTGCTCACCATTTCTTCTGCTCCCTCAGGGATGGGTCAAATGCCAAGAAATCTTTTCACTATGTTGTACTGTGTATGGCTGTATGTGATCAATAAAGGATTTCTCCTTTTTTTTACTGCTACCCTGTTTTGAACAGCTCTAACTTCATTCAGTCGGCTGAGCTGCTGGAGTTCACCAAGAGACTGAGGATGGACCCCCCCTTACATCGACTCTCCCTCAACCTCGGCAAAAATCCTGGGGACCGAGACCCAGACACCTGGAACACCGCAATCAGGGACCTCCAGACCTACTGTGAGGTTACTGTTGAAAGATGGACCTCAAGCAACTTGTTGGCGGACCACGTCAGCAACATGTGACCATGGCCAGAGGATGACCTAATGAAACACCATCCGACCTACACTAATTACTACACCCACATAAACAAGCATTCATCCAATCAATCACACACAAAAAGATTCTTCCACCCCAGTTCCCTGCCAAAATGTGATTGACATTCATGTGGAACAATGACAGAGCTGGACACATGCTCATTTGTGTGTGATTGACCTGAGTGTCAACCAATAACAGAGTTAGACACGCGTTGGTTTGTGTTTGACTGACGTATGTATTATCCAATGACATAAGTAGACATGAGTTAATTGACATTTGGGTCGTTCATTGAACCAGTGTATGGTACACATCCAGAACGGTCCTAGACATAGTAAGGAATATCCACAAAAACATGACTGGGATGTGGAGCTGCTGTCCATCGTAACTGCCTTAGTAGGAAACGTGTAAAAAATACTTTCTGCTGCTTTACAGGAAATAATTTTCTATATTTTACTTTTATATTTCAGTAAATTTCGGAGTGAATGTTTGAATGTTAATCGCTAATCTGTTTAACCGATCTACAACCATCACTCACCACACAGGTTCTAACGCACACTGCCGCATCATTGCTACCAAACGCCCCAACTCAATTAAAAGTGCAGTATGGAAAATTTAGATGGATCTAGTGGTGAGGTATCTTGTTCCTACTCAACAGTCATTATTCAGCACAATAAAAATTTGGAGCCAAGCAATGAAGGTCCGCCGGAAAACCAAATTTGTCAACCCGCAGCGCGTGGTCGTCTGACACATGTTGAGAAGAATTACCTCGGTCGACTGAGCCGACCCCACCAGTTTACTTGTGTGGTTCCACGAGTTGGGTCTTCATCTTTCCTTTTACTGTTGTCTCACAGTCCTGTGCTAAAACTATCAGCATATCCTTTATTTTTGTAATTACAAAAATGTTATCCAGGAACAATGGTTTTTAGATGCAAAGTGTTTCCTCATCGTCATTTTACCAGTCCAACAAATAAAGTTGGACTGGACTTTTATAGAGCCGGAGTACAGTTTGTCCATTCCAGTCACTGTACAAACTTGGCATCACGACATGGAAGATAACCCGCCCCCTCTTTTAGATATAAAAGGGTTTTCCCAAATTATGTTTAATATATCATTATTTTTTTATGATCCACTTAATTATAGATAATACTAGAAATAGGGACTGCTCCTTTAACAGATTCAGCAGACCATCTTATTTTATACCTGGCAGACATTCAGACTGAAGGAGGTTAATCTTTTTGTTCAGAAACTCAAAACTTGACATCAAATAAACAATACTGTTGTAACGTACGGCTTTGGAGAACGTTTAGATGCAACCGGGATCATTCAGGTTCACTAGCAAACGTCTGTTCCAACAGTAAGGAAGGGACTTTTACCCTCTACCAGAAAGGTACTATCTGCTCAGAGAGGCCTAGTCCACCACCAACCTGGCTGTATCTTGTCACTTGGCTTCTAGATGGAATCTAACGAACTGGAGTCCGATATGGAACATCCTGTTTCTGTCCCCCCCACCCCTGCATCATTTGACTTTCCTGAACCCTTGATGGCTCCTCCTACATTAACTCCTCTGTTGGTCAGAGCCAAAAAGTAGACACCAGCACGTTCCTTCACTGTGGAGTATTTCACCAAAAACAACTGGAAGGATGGGAAATGGGTAGGGAACAATTCCATGACCTGTTAGGGATCTGAATGAAAGGACGGATCCAGGTACTTGCTCCACTTTCTTTAATGTTGTGTCAATTTTTCAACATTTTCCATAATAACACAAAAAAAACTTCTGAAGTAGTTCCCATGAAATTCCAGATAACACATCACACCTTCAGAGGTCTGCTTGAGTCCAGGCTTTGATGAGCCAGAGCTGTTCTGGCAAAAGCAGGACCCAGACAATAATAGGCAGGTGGTTGCAATGTTATGGCAGAAGGGTGTATATGTGAACGTTTGTCTATTTTTCTTCTACGAACGACTATGTACATGTCACATGACTCCAGTGTTGTTGGTTTGTGAAATCCAAATGGAGACAAACGTGTTTGTCAACATTTACGCAGTCTTACATATATATGTCTGTTCCTTACTACATTAATACTCATACACACGGCGTACACGCGCACACATTAATATCTCTAGAAGGCATCTGTCTTCCAATAAATTGTAATAAATAAAATATGAAGTTATCAAATCTTGACGGGTTAGAGCAGAAACGTCTGAAAGAAATATAAATAGGAATATAAACAACCTCAGACCATGTGGTTGTTTTGTAAACAATGAGTGAAGAGGTAAACATTCAGGAATCATTGGTGAGTTTGGGCAGGGTTTGGCTAGATGGGGGTGTGTGTGTGTGTGTGTGTTTGGTTACGTGGGTGTAAGTAGATTGGCTGGGGTCGTGGTTAATGTCTCTCAGGCTGTAATGATATAAAACATTCAGACTTCCTTCTGTTGTCATATGATGTCAGGTGGAACTGGTTCCACCACTGAAGAACCGGAGCCAGAGGGTGGACCAGTTTTGGTGCAGCAGTGACTAGCTAGTGCTGAACCTGTGTCAGATATGCAACCAGTTCGAGTGAGATTTAACAACTTTAAAAGGACATAAGTGAATTGTCACGTGACTGTGTTTAAAACGTTGGTACGTGTGTGAGTTAAGGGTCAGATGAAACTTCAAATCTAGGACCAGAAACTAACAGAACTGATTAGATTCCTTCTGATCTTTTTAAACTGTTTCCTTCATGGTCGGACTTACGCTTTGTGCATTTTGACTACTTCCTTGAAAATATAAGGAAAGTATAGTTATTTAAGTTTAAGTATGTGGTTTTGATGTAATGTTTTGTATTCGTGTTGACTGAAGTAACTGAGAAACTCCCTTTGTGTCTGTCATTTTTGAAAACTCTACCCCCATATCCTAGACCACACAAGGACGTAAAATATTTTGGGGCTCGTCTGGGATTTATTGGGAACAGAAATTTTACCATGGAAATATATGCTGTTACTGCAGCCTTGAATCATAGACCAAACATGGACATACGTCCGTCAGGTAGTGCTGTTACTATAGCAACCACCAGCCGGCTCGAGTCGCTTCACTTTTCCGAAGGAACTTCATACCAACACAGACTTTTTGGTTCAAAAGATGTCAGCCATTTCACCTGTAGGTTTAATTAATGGACAAGCTGCAGCCAATCGGAGTCCAGTGTTGGCCTGGACTGTGAAGGCACATACAGGACTATAGTGGAACCCATGGACCACGCCCTGATGCAGTTGTCAGTCAGAAGAAACAGGAGCAGGTTAAACAGGGACAAACTGAAAATAGTCTTAGTTCCAGAAGAGTGAGCTTGTAAGAGGATTAGCCTGTGCTCTGGGATTGGGGGGGGGCTATAGGATGCCATCCATGAAGCTTGTATCCAGCCGCTGGGTGAGTAGCCGAATGAAGGACATTTCCTTGCGGGTGTTCTCAAAGATCACCCTAGGCTCGTTGGACTGGCAGCGCAGACAGTTTGGCGCCATGACCATGGCCAGGTTGTTCACATCCATCTTGGTGATGGCCACGTTGGCTGGCTGGGCAAAAACCTAACACAAAAACAGAGATCTTGTCAGATGCCAGGAGACACTAGAACCAATTTTAAACTGACAATAGAGCTTCTGATAACCAGGCTTTGTCACTCCATCAGGAGGATGGTCCGCTTCCATTTTAGAGAGGCAAAAGAGAGATCAGGACACAAAAAGGAATTTGTTAAAATAAACCATTATAAAAATGCAAACTCTCAGAACTACTAAAATAAATTCTGGATCTTCTTTGCAAAAAAATATTTATTTATTTTCAGATTATGCTTCACTTTGTACACCTACATATAAGCAAGGGGAACGGCAGTCGGTGTCAATCAATTTATTGTATTTCAATGTGCTTCTTTAAATTTTTTATGCCAATCTGCCATTGTCCAAAGCACAACCACAGTACAATATTGACATGGCATTGGTCCATGAGAATTTAATCATTTCCTCTTCGGTTCTCTAACACTGTGAGGCTGGAGTGAGTTTGACCTACTGGTCACACTTAAACGAAAAACTGATTCATTGCAAATCACTTCCAAATATAGTGACAAAAATGTAGATTATTTGGGCTTTGTCCAAATTAATTTCATTTGTTCAGCTTTAGTTAGCTAGAAGCCCTGAAAAATTTACCCGTGAGGATAGATATGTAGTTCGAAGTGAATGGTGCAGTTGTTGCTAATGATAACTGTCTTTTTACTCTTAAGAGAAGTACAACACACTCCAACAATTACTACTTCCAGTGTTTTATTTATTTTGTTTTTTTATGTGCGTTTGTCAGGTTACAGTTGTTGTAAAAGATAGATTTTATCATAAAGACTTCATCGTAGTTAAATAAAGGTTTTAATTTTAAATTATCTCTCCGTACTGCCCAATTTTTTTTTTAAACTCACCAGCTGTTACATGTCACATACACGCATCTCAGTCTATCAAGAAGTTATGAAAGGTTTTCCTTGAAGCTGTCCAAATCCAACAAGAAGTCTTCTCTGATTGGTTGGACATTTGAGCTGAAGCAGCATCACCGACCTCCATTTTAAAAACCTGTGAGAAACTGTTTCAGTCCAAGTGGCCTTTGGTGTTTATTCAGTTGTGGCCAATTAGTGATTGGGCATGGCCTTTAAAAGCCCTGTTTGACAGTGAGCCAGTTGATTGTTGACTTCGGGGAATGAGGTATGTGGTTTATGTCACGTCTGATGGCTTAAAGGGGATATTGACATGGATATCACAGTTTTGTTCATAAATGTATTATCAGGTGCACTAAATACAATTTTCAACCCTCTACTTGAGAATATAACCAGTGTTGATTCTAGGTATGAATGAGTCTGAGATCAGATTTGCAGCAGTGCTTCAATGTATGTCTTGAACAGTGCGCTGGTTCAGGGTAAGGGTCTCGTTTGGTCTCTGTGCAGCCCCCTCCGGATTCAGCAGTAACTGTAATAACATCCCATTTTCTTTTGTTATTTTACTGACCTCGGTGACTGATAGTAAAGTAAAAACATTGATGATTGTATTGATTATGCATCCCATCACATTATCCATAAGCATAATAATGTCAAAACAAAAGTGTTCTAAGTTGCGCTGGGACAACGAACGGAAAAAAAAACAGTTTTAGTGTATAAATAACAAAAAATATCTTCAAACTATCAGTTATGCTTCTTTACATATTTCTGCACATTCACATGTTTGTTATTTAAAGTTCACCTTTTTAAAAAGTGGTATTTATCTCACCTTCTGATGGCACGGTGTAACATGTGGCTTTGGTTTCTGGAAGGACTGCTCGAGATCCATACAAAAGTTCAAACCCACTTCAGCTTCTCATTTCATTGGTCACAGAATTTTCATGTGACTTTGTGAGTGATATTATATAGATAAGAATAGAAAAGGGGCAGTGTGAGGGCCAAAAAGGTGATTTGTTGCATGGGGGCAAAGTCATTCCATACATAGCGGGTCAATACTTATTTTGTGCAAATCTACCGGAAATTATAAATATGGTCTTAGGTGTGTTCCTTTATGATGGGTTACCATAGATGTAGCCACTTCATTTAGATGACTTTGATTTTAGGGATAAATTAAATGTAGGAATAAAATTCACTTTCAAATTCTAATATCAATCACTTTTAATCTTTATGGATGAGTTAAAAAAAAAAAATCCCTTTAACAAAAAAAAAATATATATATACAGATGTAATCTTTACAAGTCTTACCTTTTTTGCTTTTTCTCTCTGTATTTTACAAGTTTATTGTTATTGCAGTCTGTATCTGTATGTGTCTTGATCCTCTGCTTTGGACATGTATTGATTCCCGCTGATGACATTATTATTATTATTATTATAACTATATTTGTTATTATCAATATAACTTTTATGGTATTATGGCTTAGTATTGTATTTTCGCAGATGACATTACCTCTGTTAAGGAGGTTTTCAATCCAGTACGTTTGTTTGTATGTTTTTCTGTCTGTTTGTTTGTTTGCGGGCTGGAAAACAATAAGACAGATTTGCGTGAAATTTTACATATAGAATGAGCATATCCTAGAGGTGACATATTTTGGTGACATATTTGTTTTGCACCATTTAATATAAAGAACTAAATAAGCTGTTTGGAATAGGGACGTCACAAATTGGCTAATGCTGCTTTTTTGCCTTTTATTAAGGCTATTAAGGAGGTTATTATTATTTTAAGTCGGGGATATTATGAAATTGTCAATGTGTCTGCTGCCGCAGATCCTTTGGGCCAAGAACTGAACCAAAGCCGTTACACGTCCAACTAACATGTTTATTTATCTATATCCCTGATTATTTTATTTATATCCCTCCCCGGGCTCTTTAGCATCTCTTCTCATGACTAGCCTAAGGTTCATTAGAGTAACTGGATAAACGCTGATATCTGACAACAGAGGAGCAAGGAGAAGCACTGGCCCTCTTGAGTGACGCTATGGCTACCGCATTCCATTCTGGGATTTGTGTTCTTTCTGCTGTACTCATTTTTGAGTGGTTGTCATCAAAACCAATTTGCTCTTGTGTGTTAGCTATAAATATTGCCTTAACATTTAATGTTACAGATACTGTCATGTCTAATACTTGAAGAAACTGGATCCCTGTAATGACACAGATGGCATTAAAACTAATCAAATGCCAACCAGGGCACTATTCTCAGAGATGTCTTAAAAGTATATATAGTCAATGTATCATTCATTGACTGTGTCGAGACTTTCATTGAGAGACTTAACAAAAAATTGAGAGACATAGTCAAACTTACAATTAGTTAAATATTTAACTGGTGTAACACCAGCCGGAGCAATTTATTTTTTGTAACCAGGTTCAGGTATCCATGTTTCTGAAAAAGAATAACATCCAAATCAAGATTCTTTGATCTACTGGAGCCAAAGTATGAAGTGATTGGTGCATTGATATTTTACAAGGCATTTAAATTTCTAATATTATGTATTTCATGTTTCATGAGGTATTTTGGATTTAATTAATTATTGTTTATACTTACAATGTGTTTGGTCTCAGTACCAAATTGCTGTGTATTTAATGGTGCGACTAATGTACTTGGACTTTCAAAGTAAGAATAACTGTTTTGATAAAGGTTCGCAAGGTGTCTTTAACAAATAATAATAACAATTATAGTCATTAATCATTTATTAATCCCAATCAGTCATGCATAGTGCAACATAGCAAAACTATTTCTCTGCATTTGACCGATCCATGAGGGAGAAGAGGGCAGCCTTTTTGAAGTGCCAAGGAGCATATATAACGACATGGGGACAATTCTCGGGCTCGAACTGGCTACTTTCCAATCTTGTGATTGGGAGAAAGCCACTCTACCCACTCAGCTCCAGCTGCTTCAGTAATGTCCCTTAGATGCAGTTTGTAAGTAAAAAATAATTAGGAAACATTTAAAATTTACACATTTCCTTTTTAACTCTGTTTTTTTTTTCAAATAAACACATCTTTCTTATGGAATTATACTTAAATCTCATTAAGTATATAGGATATACTCTAATGTATTTTAATACTTAATATGTTTTTAATAATATATACTGTATCATGTTCATATTAAGTTTGTAGTTGTTTGACTTGTTTATAACATCCCCTGTCTTGTATAGTTGGTCTTTATGTCCTTGCGGCTGGCTAGGCAGTACAGTACATCAGTCAATAATAAACAGTAATTTCACAAATGTGGGAATTTGATGTCCTAGACATGACTGCAAAGTACGAAATTGTATGCATCAAGAGATTTGTATGCCATAAGTTTTGCTTTCCTATAGATGGAGCACATGGTATACAAAGATATCCGTCCACTTTTGGCAATTTCATTAGCTCCTTGACCTACTGACTGATCAGAGACTATGCGTCAGGAAATCTGACCTGACTAAGAGTTAGCTTATTGTCATTATAGATTTTTATTGACATGTCTCAGGCTGGAAAACTACTTGAAATATTCAGAGAATGCCTCTTGATGATCCATATTCCAGTTTGTATTTTTCATCTTAACGGTAATGCCACGCTGTCACTTTCTGCCACCAGTTAGGCTTAGCCTACAAAATAGGTCATCACTGTTTAAAAAATTCAAAAAGAGTCGATTGAGGCTTTTGCTCCTTTGATGTTTTCTATTTGTAATGTAACCTGTTTTTGATGGTTACAATAAAGTAACAAAATAAATAGTGATTTTAATGAATGAAGGTAGAGGTATGTGAGGTAGGTTACCTTAGGTATGACCTTATGTGTGTTGCAACAATTAAAATAAAATAAAATAACCACAGTGTTTTGGGAAGTGACAGCAGTTTAAAGTTTATCTAAACTATCTTTGCGCCTGTGCAAAACAATAACAGCTGTTTTTTTCCCCCTAAATAATAACTTTGACCCTCACACCCCCTCCCCCTGCTACCACCACAACGCAAAATAAATAAAAATGTTGATTGTCTTAGAGCCAAGCTTTGACCTACAGTTTTACACAATAAATAACTAAAGATAAATCAGTGTTTCTGCAGGTTTCAACAAGTTGAATTGAAGACATTTTAAGAACTTTTTTAATGCCATTAGAAATTAAGTTCATACCATTTAGCAAAATGTGCAACAGAGGGACAGTCGGTAAGCAAGTTACTTGCAAAGTAAAATCATTTACTTACAATACTGTTTGTAAATGTAATGTAAATTTAAAAGGAAATAATTCTGAATTGCGACTGTAGCATTTAAATGACCATGGTTTGAGTAGTGCAAACAATACCAAAACATATTTATTTAGTATTTTTAAAGCCTAAAATCCATTTTATCGAATTTAAAACTTTGTCAGTCTTTCAGACGCAGAAAATACCATTATTTCTAAATATATCTATGTAAAGGACTGTCATCACATGATCAGATATGATTACATTATTTTCAAGGCTATAGATTTTTGGATAAGGAGGGTTGAGATGAGATGTATTAAGTTGTAACCTGAAATTAGGACTAGATGTCACAAAATTTTACAAACTACACTTTTAACTGCACCTGAAAACTACTCCTGTGTTACCTGCAGGAAGCGGATGAGGTAGCAGAGCACCAGTTTGTTGATGTGCGGCAGACCAAGAACAACATTGACAGCTGCCTCGGGGTCATCATAGTGACGAATACACTCCTCATAGAACTCATGAGGGATCAAGGGCTCCTCCAGTTCCCGGTACCAGAGCTTCAGCAGAGAGGCTGAGGACACAGAGAGACGAAGTCTGGGAATCAGAACCAGGACACTAGAGGAATAGTTCATGGGTTCAGTCATACTCTCACACCGTGATTGGGTGTTTACCTGGGATGTGAGGGTCTTCCAGTCCTGTGGGGATTTTCCATTGGTCCACCTGCAGTTTGAGGGCGTTGACCTCATCGATGTCCCCTGGAACCCTGCAGGACAAACAGAACGGTCACACTTCATCTCTGTCCCGTGTTTCTTGCTTCTCTATTTATGTCGTGTGTCTACATAGATTTGGTCAGGGGTCCAAGTGGAATTGGAAAGGGGAACTCAAAATCTGGTGTCAATGTAATTTAATAAGTAAGATATGTCCAGTATGTGTAGTATGATGACATCATCATGACAGACAGACAGTGAGCAGCGTTGATGTCACTGATGGCAGTACTGACAAGTCATGTGACCATAGGTGCTGAGATGAGCTTAGATAATGGTGGTCCTTAAGGACGGCAGTCTATGAGGACAGTGTAAGTAAACAGATTTTTTAAAAGAGTCAACAGACTTGGTTGATCTGAGGGGTGAAAGGGGTTTGTTACATAAATTAGGAGCTAGAACTGTGTATAAGCAGTCACCTTTGGTTTTGAGTTTGGTTGGTTCTCCAGTAAGCAGGAGCTGGGTGGAAGACCTGAGAGGCCGGTCATTGGTTTAGCAGCAGCACAGAGATGTAAGATGAAGCTAAGACAGGAGGAACCTTTTATGCAATTAAGAGAATCTTTAAGTTGATCCAGTACTTGACAGGTAGCCGATGTAGTTGGACTACAATTTGTGGGTTGTGTGTTCTATGATTGAGTCCAGTTAGAAATCTAGCTTCTGCGTTCTGTACTAACTGAAGTCATGTCAGAGTTGTTTGAGTCAAGCAGGTATAAAGAGAATTACAAAAGTCAAGATGGGAGAAAATTAAAGTGGAAGTGGTGCATTCAAAGTCAGAAGTCAAATGTAAAAGATTGATTTTGGCAATGTTTCTAATTGACAAGTAGGAGGATTGAAGCAATTTAGACATTGTGATCGAATTTTAGCTGAATTCATTGATACGGCATATGGTTCAAAGAGGGAAGCAGGAGGAATAATGCCCTTCATAGTATTTTCTGGTTCAATGAAAAGAAGCTCTGTTTTGCTAGAGCTGAGTAGTAAAATAGTAAAGTAACATCCAATCCTTTACAGTGGCAATCATGGAGAGTATCTTAATTGGTGTAATTATTTAGTTTTAAACATATACTGCTGGGTACTATCAGTGTCACAGTGGTAGAACATCCAACTAGAATGACTTATTATCTGGCCATGGGGAAGCGTGTGCAGGGTAAAAGAAGAATGGGCCAAGAACTGAACCTTGAGGCACTATCCTCATAGTGGTCTATCTTTGTTACTTTATGAATCCCACCACTTTATCTTGACACTCTTTCTATTTTCCGTTCTCTCACCTGAAGATGCCCTCGGTCTGGTCTCCATTTAGACCAAGGACTTCCTCAGAGAGTCGGGTCTGGACCCAGGGGAGCTGGCTGTCCGGATACCGCTCCTTCTGGAGCGCCATCACCTCCTCCAGCGAGGAGCCGAACATGGAGGGACTAAAGATGGCATTCCTGGCGTGTTTGATCTCCTCCAGACACGGATTCTGCAGACCCTGTAGACACACCAGAACCAAGAGGCTAGGGCCACTGAGTAGTATACAAACAATGCCATAACATAATGACCGGCAAGTAACATAAATAACATTGATTAATTGATTACCTGTCAGTGAGTTGGATATATTAGGAAGCAGGTGAATATTTTGATCTAAAGATGATGTAGGAAGCAGAAAAACTGGACAAATATGAGGATCTGAGACACTTTGACAAAGACCAGATTGTGATGACTGGAGGACTGGGTCAGAGGTTATCCAGAACTGTATGTCTTAGAACCAACCAAGAGGTCCAAGCTCTCTGATCCCAAAAGTAGCTTCTGTAGTACAAACTGCTGAAAAGGTTGATAGTGGTTGTGACGGAAGTGTGTCCGAACACACTACGACATCAAAGATGGTCAGAACTGGACCACAGAGTAAGGGAAAGAGGTGGTCTGTTCTGATGGATCAGATTCTATTTCTTCCCCTTTTTCATGTGGATGGCTGGCATGTGCGTTGCTTACCTGGGAAAGAGATGGTACCAGAATGATTATGGAAAGAAGACATGCCGGGGTTGACACTGTGATGCTTTGGACCATGTTATACTGGGAAAACTTGGGTCATACTATTAATGTGGATGCTCCTTTGCCTATAGAACCTACCTAAACATTGTCCCATCGTTCGTGGAAACTGTATTCCCTTAACACAGAGGCTTCTTCCAGCAGGATAATACTTCCTGACACACTTACAGAAATTGTTCATGAATTTTTTGAGGAACACAACAGCCAGTTTAAGGTGTTGACTTGGCCTCATGATTCCACCAAATCTCAATCGATTCCAGCATCAGTGGGAATATTCTGTACAAACAAATCTGATCAATGGAGGGTCCACTTCACAACCTCCAGGACTTAAAGGACCTGCTGTTGAT
>JBBDHG010000039.1:0-130000 GCA_037951165.1 Lophius americanus | reverse complement strand
ATATTCTTCTTCAGGAGATGGAGATGGTGCGGCAGAGAGCAGAAGATAGAAAGAGAGACGTCCGGTATCCACAAGAGACATTGACATGAAGGAACTATCTGACGATCAGAATATGTATGGTTGGATATACCTAAATCCCCCTGTTGTCTGTCCACCAACCAGCTGCGCCCTGCTGCCCCATCTCCAACACCTGAGTGTGGGCTCACTCTAAAGGCTGAATCCTGTTTGCTCTCAAATACAGGTTGGATGCTCAGTCCTACAAGCTTAACTGACCCATACGTTGACATTACAATTGACATACGTGCAGCATGAGTGATAGAAAACAAATCATTGATGTCACCATCAAATAAAAATCTTTTTTCCAAGAGAGAGCTGACACTTCCACTGGTTCTCCTCCTCACCACCTCTCCAGGGACATGAAACCTTCTTCTGGCCTCAATTTCCCTGCATTAAGAGACTCATTAAAGGTTATAGACACATCTACTCCATAAACACACACACACCATCTGACCCAAACAGATAGCCTGTGGATTTCACATTTGGATTGAGACTTATGTTTTGGATTACTCTTATTTAAATACCAAATTTAATTTTGAATATCAAAATTTGATTTAAAAAAAAGTGTTCAAGTTTGTTTCCATAACATATAATATAACATAATATATATTTTGGAGTGTGACTTAATAATAACTCGATACATTGATACATAAATAATTTAAGTGCCAGGTGAGATAATTAAATGATTCCCCTGGCACCAAATGATTTCAATTCAAGGGTTACTTTTATACCACAGTGTAGCAACACAGTGTATCCTGCCTACCTGTGTGTGTTTGTTGAAGTGCTTGGATGCCCAATTCTCAATGTCAGTCTCTGATGATGGCTTTCTCAGGGTGAATTCTGGGAATATGCCACAGCTGGCGCTCGGCATCATATTCCTGGCATTTCGACTAGCTTCAAACTGGGCACAGGCACCGAGGTCCTCAGACTGGTGGGAGAAAGGAAACAGGAAGTGTCATATATCTCAGAAAATAACTACTGCGATGTTCTAAACTGTAGTAGTTTCACTGCAGATGTAGTTATTCTGTGTTCTGGACTTCAGTAGTTGTACTGTAGCTGTAGCGCGTGATGTGCTGTGGACTGTCATAGTTCTATTGCAGATGTAGCTCTTATGTTTTCTAGAATGTAGTAGTTTTACTGCAGATGTAACTTTCATGTGTTGTAGACTCTTGAAGTGCTGCTGCAACTTTTGCTCGTGTGGTCTAGACTATAGAACTAACTAACTTACTGGATTCCGGTACCAGCTAGGATCGTGCCAGCAAGCATCTGTACCTGTGAGGGGTGGAGGTATGGCTCAGGGGAAGCCAGGTTTGTCTGGACAGAGAGGCTCTTCTCCAGCAGAGCTTGAGGGAAGCCGAGCCGATCAAAGGTGCTGCGTTTCCAGTGGTGGCTGTCGCTTTGTGCTAGCGCTTGGTCTTCACTGAAAGCCCTAACAACTGGCCCTGGTAATGGCATAGGCACTGCCCCATCACTCTCATAGCCATCTTTGGAGCCACCACTCTGAGCCACCCCCGCTCCCTGGCCAGAATCCCAACTCCTCCTCTGTTTCATGACCTGCTGGGCCTCCCACGCCAGTCTAGCTTGGGCCAGCATTGCCTCGGAGGCTGTACCAGCAAGCCCGAGCTCCGGCACTCCACAGTGTGCAAGTTCCTGGGGGAGGGATGGCTTACGGTTCTTGCGTTTGCGGTTCCCCCCAGGAGAGAAAGCCCCAGTTCCGCCTGCAGAGGAGGTAGAAAGGGAACGGGTCTGACTGGACGTCCAAGATATGGAGTCTTCATAAAGCAACCGCTGGCCTCCCTCTCCACCCTCTCCACTATAGTCCAGCAGTAGACGAGGGTCCCTGATCAATGACTGGCTGTGCTGGAGAGTATAGGATCCCCCATACGAGCCACCATAGCTACCAGTGGTGCTGTAATGCAGCAGACGGTCAGCGGTTTTGAAACGAGGGCTGGAAGACGATTGTTCTACATAGACAAGCTGCTTGACATACTCCTTCCCTACAGGACTGTACTCCAGATTCTGGGGTTTTTCTGGACATTTCTGCCTGGTCAGAACCAGCTGGCCATAGGGGGACTGGCCCTGCTTCGGGGACTGATATAGGGGACCCAAGGGCTTCCGGGCAGGTGACTTGCCAGTGCCGTAGAGGGAGGAGGAGTCAGAGAGGTGCATATCAGTGGGAGGTTCTTCATAAATAGGAGGAGGCTGGTATTCTGATGGTGGCTCCTCATACAGTGGGGGCTCACAGGCATAGCGGGGTGAAGGAGGCTGACAATCGGCTGAGGTGCAGCTAGGGGTGCCTGTGCCACCAAACTCAGCCCGTTTCAGGAAGGGAGACTGACGACGTTCAGCGTAGAGAGCATGGGAATTATCGTGTTCTGACAGGTTTCCCCCAGAGGAGCGGCGGGTTCTTGAGGTGAGGCCTCCTTCAGACAGATGACATGGGGCAGGAGGGTCGCAGGGGGAATAACCATTTCCTTGATGGGCCAAAAAGCTGGGTTCTCTGTCTGTAACTTTGATCAGCATTCGCTCCTTAGTTCCAGTGTTCCATTTAAAGGGGGAAGTCCTGAGAGGAGAGGAGATAGAGGGTCATTGCAAGTTTGTCAGACAATAAAGAGGAGGAAGAGGAAGGCTTGTATGGAATGAAGAGGAGGAGTTGAACTGGGCAGAGTAGTGAGCATGAAATTAACACATGGAACGCTGGTGCTCAGTATTGGCAATGTGAGGAGTGTTTGTGTTAATGTGCATGAGAGAGACAGAGATTCAAAGATGGCTGTCCTGATGTCTGTCTATCACTTCCTGCTCCACAGTTTTTCTTCCTTCATTCTTCACTCCTCCTCCCGTATGCTAACTGAACATTTTCTTTTTGAACATTCAAGGGACCCTAAATAAATCCATGCCTTCCAAGTCTTTTTTAATCCCTCTCCATTTATCTCCATAACTATAGCATCAACATGGCAATTCAGGCATGAGAGACAGAGCTGACTACATTTTCTGGTCACCAGCTATTCACTTTCAGCTATAGAGACTAAGAGTGTAGAAAATAATCCTTACACCATGATATCGAATTAGATTTATGTGGCGATATACAGTATGTAATATGATGACAGAGCATCATATTTTCTTATATGAATTTAACTTTTTGGAACTAGAATGATAAGATCAACTACTACTCCAGTCCATCAGATTGTGAAACAGAGTTTTGCCCTGATGAGAGCAGTTATGATGACAGTCAGATGTCAGTTTCTGGGAGGAAGGGGAGAGAAGTAAGAACAAGAACAATGTTGCCTTGGGAGTAAAAAGTGGGGATAGAATTTGCAGTAGGTAAATGATAATATGATATACTCAAGTATTGTGATAATATTGTATTATGGTTTGAAGGTGTTGTGTAAGATTTAGTGGGTACTAATGGTTAGCACCCAGACTGCAGCCTAAATTACACTTCACTGCTTTCCAAATGACATAGTACAAGTACTGTAACACCTGTAAAGACAGAGATTTCAAATTTACAAGCATTCAAAGGTTGTTTTTTGGGGTACTGTCAAATTGAAATTGTCATGCAGGCAGGAGTCTGGATGTGGTGATAGCACACTGGAAGAATATGCTATTCAGACAACATCAAAAGACAATTGTAAAACAATGATTTCTCAATGGCTGTGTGTGGACTAGTAACAATGGAACTGCACTGGACAGAGCTCCCTAGCATGTTTTGTCTAAACTGTCTCCCAAGCATATCAATTCATATTATCTTGTGTTTTGTTAAAGTTCTGAAAGTCAGTCAAATTTAAGTAAAAAAAAAAGAAATTAAAAGGTTTTACCCCTGGATAAAGGGCTCAACTGGTGAAAACTGGTTCCACCAAAGTGTTTATATTTATCAAGCTTAAAATCATGGTCAAAGTAGGAAATCATGGGTTTTAGAAATGATTACATAGAACCCTGGTCCATAAAAGAGGCATCCTCATACTCCTACCCACTGCCTCCACCCCTCTGGGGCCACCTCCTCAATACACCATTCCGGGTCAGGTATCAGAGTAATCGGGGTCCCCAAAACACATTAGACACTGCACTGATCCTTCCATGTTCCAATTTCACCTCTTCCGGTCTGTTTTTAATGTTTAATTGATTTTGAGTGATTCCTTATTTCTGCCTTTGCGGGTATGACTTATTCACTGTTGCACTGAATGCTGTTAGCACCATTGGCTTTCTCACTGACACAGCACAGACTCTCCACCCTCACTATCCCTACCTCCTGCCCCAGAGATTTTTACCAATCCCCCTTCACACTCACCTTATTGCCAGTAATTGGTGAGGAGAGCGACAGGCACTTTTAAACATTTCCTATGTTTTCCAGATGTCAGTCTGACATTATGCAGGACAGGATGAAGATACGGTAACAAGAATATTCATTGTGAGGCAGAGATAGAGGAAGTGTCCTTTTTGGTAGGGTATACTTTTAACTGTCTCCTGCAGAGTTGAATTCCCATGGGTGGAATTGCTTCATCCTTTACCTCTCAATGGTTTCTTGAGTCCAGTCCTCCTGCTTACCTTTTCTGACCCCAAGGTTTCACGCCATTGTTTTTTTATTGTGATAAATAATCTTAGTTTGCCCTTACCCTGAAACTATAACGCTACTTAAATTCAGAACAATAAAAAACATTGGTTATCTTATGTCTAAGCTTTGATCTGTAGTTTTACTGAGCAAATAACTAAAGTAAACCAATTTTTTCTCTCAAATGTTCTTGCTCATGTTGAATTGTTGGGTAAAAGCTATTTTTGGTATGTGCCTCCGTTTAAAATAAAAAGAAGAAAATCTTTGAAAAATAAAATTAGGAAGGCATGGCAAGACGATGCTATAGATTTTTAAATTATCTCAACTTGTGACCGCTCTACTGTTCAAAGTAACTTGAAATTGTTAGCCTAAATATGATTTTTAAGTAAACTGAAAAAAATATTGGAATGATAAACTTTATCAAATATGTTGCCCTTACTCTCCCTATTGAGTTTTATGTAATGTAAGCCTCAGCAAATTATTTGCAATACTTTAAAAAAACGATAATTGTAGTTGGATCTGAGTGGATCCCTGATGAGTTTATGCTTTGGAGGAACTTTTGTCTGCTACATTTTCTTGCGAGCCCTCTCCTCTAATCTGCCTCTTGACATTCAAGAGTAAGAGACTAGTTTCAATTTGTCGGACTGTAAGCACAGGTCTTTATGTTTGAAAACAAAGTTTTTTGGTCACTTTTAGTAATTAGCTATCATGTTTATAATCGTAAGGGACCTGTGGCGGTAGAGGTTTAAGATGATTTGCGTAACGATGGATGGATTGATCGAGGAGCGAGGCAGGGAGGGAAGTGAAATTAAGTCAATATAACAGCTCCAACAAAATAAATTCCAAAAGTGACAAAGCGCAAAACATACTATGTAATAGGTTATATTATAGAGATGTATATATTTGCAAATATTTATGTATATATATTTTTTATGTTTATTTAACATGGGCTATTATTTTGTACTCAATGTTTATGTTTTTGTATCGTCTGAACAACAATTTTCCTCTTACACTAGACCAGGGGTTGGCAACCCGCGGCTCCTGAGCTGCATGTGGCTCTTCCAGCCCTCTGCAGTGGCTCCCAGACAGTTTTGGAAAACTCAAACCCAAAAAACGAAATAAATAATGGTAATCTTTATTTAATTTTAATTTTTTCTTTGAAAGGGAACACCTCATATTTTGTAGATCAAGGTGATACTGTGATACTAAAATAACAAGAAAAAATATGTATTATAATATTTTTTCAACCAAAATAATAGTCACATCCTAAAACTTTGTCAGCGCGCCGCCTTGGTGGCTTATCTTTTTAGATCCCCGGCAGGCTAACCATCATAAAGAAAAAAAAATTGGGGAAGAAAATAGAGATTAATTCTGCGTGGACATGTTTATTTGCTTTTACTGTCAATGATGCTGGCTTACCTGTGTGCTTGATATGTGGCGATAAATTAGAAAACAAAAAAAAAAAGTAATGTGGAAACACATTTCCAGAACAAACACACAGCATTTGCTGAGAAGTAACCCGCTGGAGATGAACGAAAATGAGCGATTTTGGAACTGCTGCGGAAAGCTAGAATGAGCAAATATGCTTTCAAGAAGTGGCTCAAGTCTCCAAAGTCAACTGCTGCTGCCAGTTTTGTGGCAGCTTAGGAGATAGTAAGGCGCAGAAAGCCGTTCACAGACGGAAAATACATGAAAGAATCATTTATCAAAAATATCAGAGCATCTATTCACGGACTTCAAAAAAAACTTGAGGTTGTTCAGAAAATAGAGATATGCGTCTCTCTGCAAAGATGCATATGGACTCCTGTCCATCTTGGGGTCCACATACTTATAGGAGCAGGTCTTCTGAAGCATGAACTACATGAAATGCAAATAATGTTGCGCCTCATGGATGAAAGCCTGCAGTCCAGTGGGAAGTTCAGAGTCATGTATTACACACCTGATATAGAGCAGCTCTGTAGTTATGTCCAGATACAGAAATACCATCAAACAGGTGAGAATACTATCTATTTAATAGGCTATTATTTGGCAAAAAATATTTATTTTGTAACCTAAGCTGATGTTATTATGTTTATGTTCAGGCTCGATGGTTGGTTGCTGTATGTCTGAGGAAAAAACAGACGAGGATAACGGCACACTCAAATGGATTTAAGTCATAATTAAATACAAAGTGGCCTATTTTTATGTTCACTATTTTTAAAGTTATTAAGTTGCAGCTACATGTCTTATTTATTTTAAAGTGGGCTACTTTTTCTTTTATTAATTTTCCAAAAATAAGGGAAGGACTCATAACAGGCATGTTTAGTTCTGTTTTATTTCAAAGTATGTTTACACATGCCAGTGTTTTCTTTTCTCCTTTTCATAAGAGTTTGGTTTTTTATTCTTTTATAACAGGTAAAAACAGTAAAAAAAAATGTCAAAAGTTTTCTTTTTTTAGTTCTATTAGTTCATAAATGCAACAAACTATAGGTAAGTTATTTTTTATAAAACGTTATATGCTGTGTTATCCTCATTTTAGGGGTCAAATAGGTTTTGTGGCTCCAGATTAATTTTATTGGGTGGAGAGGGGCCAAAATGGCTCCTTTGACGGTAAAGGTTGCAGTCCCCTGTATTAGACAAATCTATCCCAAGGGAGACGAATAAAAAAACTTGATTTTGGCCTTAATGATTATACAATATCCGGCGTTTCTACCCGAGTGCTCAAAATACTTACTATACAACTCAGAAAAAGTGTCCCAGTTTTTAGCTGTCTGCTGTATGTTGCACGATATTGCCAAACATCACAATTTGGAGCATGATGCATGGAGGAGGAGAATGACAAGTGGCCATGTCCCTTTCCATCCCACGGCTGCTCTGTTGTGGGAACATCGTCAGGCTAGATCCAGCATTGACCAGCTGCCATGTGGTCCTTCGTGGCTGACTAGTTGCTTGGTGGTCTGTGGACAGAGCTACAGACTGATTTTTCTGTTGCTGCAGTAACTCCATTTCTATGTCCTAATGAACTGCGTGTGTTTGAGGGTCTGCAGAGGAGCCTGTTGATTTGGGATAAATTGAGGAGCGCATTGGGCATTGCCAATTCTGATAAAAACTATTTACACGTAAAAAGAGAAATATTTTCAAATTCTATGGAAAATCAAATTGTATGGAAATCTATATTCAGCAGAACATTAAAACATGAAATATATCCAGGAAAAAAAGATCCGCACCACATAGTGCACTATGCTCAATGTGCTCATGGCTCAATTAAGCTGCATTTGTTTCTCAATGGTGGTCATAGGCATGTCTTCCACTGGTCCCCCATCTGTTTTATTAACCAAGATTTTATATAAGCAAATTATTTTGCTTTTCTTTATATCTTGCAAACCTTTTTAAAATTGTATCTGTCATTCTTGTAATTTTACCCACAGGATTGATTTTCTTAAAGATACTCTCCCACTGGGCTCCAGCCTAACTTTTTTCATCCACAGGGCAATATAGAACTCATTATTTGGTATCTTAGTAAATCAGGCCCTGTGTGTATTTATGAGATTGGTGGTGCTTATGGGAGGTCGCTCTTGGACGGCTTTTGTTTTGTACAAATATGTAATGTACAAATAAAAGTATCGCCATTACAATAAACCAGACAGCACCACTGGTAAAATAAAATTTTCAGATTAAAATAATAAAAACAAAAGACAGGACCCTACGGAATTTCAGTGTAACTAATAATAACAGTGTAATAGTAGGTGTCTCACCATGAGCTCTACAACAAACACCTAACTGATCATCTGCAGTCAGAGCATTATACTGAGGTGATTTTTACTTTGCATTTCTGAATTACCATATTAACACTTTATCTACTTTGTGTTCCTTATGATTTGTATGCTTGTAAATCAATTTTCAGCATGGCAGGACCACAGTGAGACACGCTGTCCAATCACTACAGACTGCAACAGATTGCAGCCAATCAGCAATTAAAAGTGGGAGGCCACAGAAGGGGCGAGGTTAGAAATGATTTGTCATCATCTCATCAGCACCATAAGTTGATGGGATGAGAAGAAGGTGAGTGATGAGGAGAGCGGTGTTAGGAGAGGAGCTGACAAGGACCGACTCAAAGTCTTAGTGACCTCTTACAGGAGTCAGTTCATCATTTGACTTTGGGTTCTACCTTAATTTTTATGTCACAAGAGTCATTGTTTAGCTTTCATTCTCGTTCCTACCTTGCCCGCAAACCTTTTTTTACTTCTGTTTGAACCTGTTCATAAGAGTCAATATGTAATCCCTTTACTTTCAAGACTGTTAGCTGTAAAGGTCTATTTCCTTCCGGAGTTTCGCGAGGCCTGCGACTCTCCCTGGAAATCAGTTTGCACGCTGTAGCAAAGTTTCTGCTCCCATTTTTGCATCCTGCAACAAGGACGATCGGTGCCAGGTCCATCTCTTGTCCAGCCGTACGTGTGTGCGCAGCAACAACCAGTCTCCATACGGCAACGACGACAGGGTCCCGTAAAGAGGAGTCTTCACGTAACCTTGAGAAGTTGCCTTTCGTCCAGCGAGAGGAAACTGCCTGATCGACTGCAGCACCCGATCCATGGACGTGATTGTTGACCAGCACCAGTAAGATCGTTCTATCACGCTCATTCATGATCTGGGGTTGATGCATAAAATCTAAGTTGCATTCAATTCTATTGTGCCTTTATCAATGATTAAGTTCCAGAGAATTCAATACCGTCAATAATCCCTCTTTATCACCATCACCTATTTCTCAAACTCTCAGCTTTTGAACCACACACAGCCCACACACACACACACTCACACACAAACACACGCAGACATCTGTAAATACACTAACGTGTTTATCCACTTCATTATCAGTTATCTATATTTATCCTGTTTTGTTTGGTGTGTAACTACACACTAAATAAACTGAATAAACATATTCATATTTAAGCATAACAGGTGTCCTGTCTTTCCTTCTTGAAGAGAAATGAGAAAGAAAAACTCTTTGTAAAAGAGTTCATGACTTTCAGATTTGAGAATTTTAAGTTTAATGAAATTAAGAATTGGTTAATTCTAGATTTCATAAGTTTCCCAAATTAACTTTGGGTGGTGCCCCTATTCAATTATTTTCAAAGTAAAACATAGATAAACCGCTACATGGGCCTGTCGAGAATAACAGGGTTTTAACCTATAGACTAAGGGATGAATAGATAATTTTTTAAAGACGGTGGTTGCCTTGCAGTCATTTATTTTAATGTGTGAAGTTAAATATAAAATTCTTACAAACAAGGTTTGCACTCAAGTCAAGACTTTACTCAGGCTCAGGGAACGCCTGATTCCATTCCACCTTTGTTCATATTGATTAGTAATCATTGGTTTTGGTTGATCAAGGTGGGAAAAAGAAATATGTTAAAGATTTAAAGAGATAACTTTTAAATAAAATTTGGGGTATCGTCTGAGTTCCTGGTATTACCTGTCGGCCTCCTCTCTGCTGCCCTGTTTTTCAGAAATCTCCTGATCGAGGGAGGACGAGGTGCTTCCGTCGCGACTGAAGCCACTGTTACGTCCTGGGCTGTTGTTGGCCGATGCTCTGCCACCTCCTCCTACACCTCCCCCAACTTCAGGTCGGGGGTTTGTGCCATCAGTGTGCTGTTTTAGGGTCTGCAGCTTGGCCAAGGGGATGATGTCGCAGCCCTGGGGCCGATGCCACACGGTTCGTTGAGTGGAGGCGTTGTAGTAGTAGAAACGTGAGGTGTTGGGATCAAACAGTTCCCACCACTGGTTGTCACCAGTCCGCTTGATGCAAACACCCTGCGGGGGGTCCCAAACACATTCCCCAGTCAGCAGGTTGGCGTACATACGTTCTCTTGTGCGTGGCTCGATGATTTCCACCCATTCCAATCTGCAGAGAGAATTAAGTATGGGACTGAGTAAACAACCATCAACTGAATGGTGCACCAAAAAACTAGGGTTTTTTTATATAGTGAGAGAGTAGCTTACAAGACAGAAAAACAGAGAGTGCGAGGACTTACTTGTGTTGTGCGAAGAACACAAGTATGACTTAACTTTCTGTATCTCAGTCAACAGTCACTTTAACTTGTGTGATTACAGAGTATATGTCTCAAATCTGTACTTCCATTTCTCAACTTCTATGTATTAGGGCTTTGCCATTTCGGTTATAAAGAGAATCATGTTTTTTTTGTTTTAGCAGCCAGGATAAATGACCAGCTTATCTCCTGGGTTGATTCAGATGACAACAATAATGCACTTCCAACAGGACGGAGGCTCTCCAGCGCACAGCTGTGGATACACACGTACCAAACTAAAACTCCCATGATCCCCCACGTCACAGGGACACAATACCCATAAGGTAACTTTCTTAAAAAGAGGCAGTCTTTGCTCGCAACAGAATTGGAATTAAGAAAAATAATTGGAACACTAACGGTGCTCCAATTTAATTAATGGCCTCTTTTCCCCTCTAGAGGAGCACCTTTGTGGTGAGGTCTATGGTCGAAATGTGTGGCAAAACTTACATGCAATGCCTTTGTTTCTGACTTTCATTGTCTTTTCTGTGGCCTTCTCCACACATACATTGGTACTTTTAAAATCTTGACTTTTTTGCCTGAAATGGCCGTTTTGTCCAAATGTAAATGCTATAAACAATTACCATAAATGATTATTTCATGTGTGGATGGGATAAACAGGGGTATATCCGAGGCTGGCGGCCGCAGACGTCAGTGTGCGTTACCTTCAACTTGGTATGACATTATTGATCACAACGGACATTGTGCTTAGCATAATATTCTCCTTAACAAGATGGAAAAATAATGTTTCTTTACAAATCCATTTGTTTGTGTGGACTGAGGCCAAAAAACTTTGACATTTCATAATGTGAAATATTTCTCGGCAGATGCTCCAAGTTGGTTGAATTAATTTCATTCTTAAACAGCTAGGTTTTTTATCTCTTCTTTTTTTAGGAAGTGGCGCAGCTCTTCAGGTTATAACTCTGCTGCACCATTGTATTCAAATGAAGATTTTTGAAACAGAAAATTTGGTTGAATGAACTTTGTTCAGATATAAGTCATAAGTGGGCACTTACTTAGTAGGAGCCGACCTCTGGGAGGACCAATGTCACTGAGCCATCCTAAGTAAACAGTGATTGAAATGTTGATCCACTCAGACCAGAACAGTACTGTCAGCTGAACCACTACGTCTTCTTCCTCTGGATGGGCAGAGCTAAACAAAGCTTAACCTGTTTAATTGATCTAATCCACCCATCCACAATATCCAAAAGAGTTTAAATTGTATCTATATTATTGAAGTTTATAAGTCCGACAAGCTCTGTACTAGTGTTAGCTTGAACCCTGCAAGCAACCTTCTGACAAGATGCTGATGTGGGCTAAAAACCCAAAACCCAAAAATTTTATTATTAATCAAAATTATTTGTCTGACAATTAATAGACAGCATGATTTTTATGATTGGGACCACCCTTACCACCCTTTACTCTGCTTTATCTTAGTCAGCTTGTGAAAAAATGATGCAGGCTCAAGGTGGAAGATGGATTGCATCAAGGATTGGCTCAGACCCCTTCTTGCTTTTTGATGATGATGGACAGGCTGACAGATTAGGTGGGGATCTCTATCAACTTTGATTTTTGTAGAGGACATTGAAAACCTGGAGAGGTGAAAGTATGATCTGGAGATAAGAAGAATGAAGGTCAGTCGTAGAAAGAATGAAAGAGAGGCAATTGGAACGACAATGCAAGGAGTAGAGTTTAAGAATGCATAGAAGTTAAATACTTAGGGTCAACTGTTAAAAACAATGGGGAGTGTGGAAAAAGGTGAATAAATGAGTGCAGGTATGGTGGAGTGGTTGGATAAGTTCCAGGAGTGATTTGTGACAGAGGAGTTGCAGCAAGAGTAAAGGGAAAAGTTTACAAGATGGTAGTTGACAGCACCTCAGCTATCTGGTTAAGTAACAGCCACACTGACCAAGAAGAAGGCAGAGCTGGAGGTGGCAGAGTTGAAGATGTTCAGATGTACATTTGGAATCACAAAGATGGACAGAATTTGAAACAAGTACATCAGAGAGCAAACCTATGGCTTAGACGTCTTAAAGACAAAGTAATAAAGTAATGGGGCGGCTGTGGCTCAGTGGGTAGAGCGGCCGTCTCCCGATCGGAAGGTAGCCGGTTCGAATCCCACCAGGGTCTACTTGTCGTAGGGTCCTTGAGCAAGACCCTGAATCCTTAGCTCCCCGGGCGCTCCACGAGGGGCTGCCCACTGCTCCCTCAGGGATGGGTCAAATGCAGAGAAGTAATTTCACTATGTTGTTCTGTATGACTATGTGACTAATAAAGGATTCTTTCTTCTTCTTTCTTCAAATTGAGATGGTTTGGACTCATGAAAAGGAAGGATTTGGGATTGTTCGTAGAAGGATGCTAGAGATGGAGCTGACATGCAGGAAAAAATGGGGTAAGACCAAAGAGAAGGTTTCTGGATGTGGTTAGAATGCACATGGTTGGTATGATAGAGAAAGATGCAGAAGACAACGTAAGACGGAAATATGATCTGCTGGGGAAACATCCCAAGGGAACAGCCAAAAGAAGAAAAATAATTTGATTGACAAATAAATCTTTAAAAAATGTTTATATTGGGTGACATTTTCTTTTCTTTTTGAATGCTCCTTCAGTTTCATCAAAGTTTTCTGACTGGTACCCATTAGCAGAGAGCGTCTTTAAAATTTGAGATGTCAGGAAAAGTCTAATAGAACTGGGTGTACGGCATTGTTGTGGCAGGAATTAGCGGAGAGGAAAACTTTCTACGGTTACATGATATAACCGGTTTAAACAGGCTTACCTGTATGATGTACGTATTGTATCTTGTTCTAGAAAAAACAGTACCTTCAGAAAACGTCATTAACACATAACTTTCAGATTTGACTCGAATGTCATGCCTCCTCTTTGTAATGGAAGTTATACTTTCCACCATGAAAATTAAGACCCTGGATTTTTTTAACAGAAATTTATTGAGGGTATGGTCACATTTTGTAAAATAAGTTTACTAAAGTAGGTTCAGCTGATAAAAATATGACAGTTTGCAAAGGTTTAACACCATTAAGTGCACACCATATGAATTCTAATAAAAATCTTTATAATTCGTGTAACTGAGGGTAAAAGCAGAACGAGTGAGGGATTAAACATGGTGTCGCTAATGGGGTACTTTGGATGGAAATACAAATCAGTCTCCACAGACATAAAACATGATGAACAAAGATGAAGAATTATAATTAAAAATCATCAGACTTACATAGACTGTGTTGAATTTGGAGTTCGGATAAATGAATGGATCATAAATATGTAACACCAAATAGGAAACAGTTCTCTGAAGTAATGATATGAACATATGTAGAATGTGACTAAGGTAAAAGTTAGAGTGAGACTGAAATGTGTAACAAATATCAACCCCTAAACATGATAAAATTAACAAGTGATGTTGTACTGTTAAGTAGATTCACAACTTGTTATTTATAGACATGTGAGCTAATTAATGTTTTTTTATTTAGTGTTAAAACAAAGCATAACAACTTTGATTTTATTTTTGAAAAGTTAATCAGACATTACTCGGGAACTTTCATATTACACAATGCATAGAACCTCATTTGGACAAACCTGTTTCTTTGTTATTGGTGGCAGACATTGGAACTGTCTACACACTGAGCTTAAAATGCAACAAGACTTCCATATTTTTAACAGAAACTTAGCTTGAACAGAAACAACACTGTTCTCCTACCTGAAACATATCTGTAGACTTCTGTTGTAGTTGATTTGGTATTGCAAAGATAATTTTACTGTACTTTTAATGTTAATAATCTTTACTAATCTTGAGAGGGATCGTTTCGAGGTCAGTGGGGTGAGTAGTTCTTTTAGGTAGGGGGGTGCATGCCATGGATGCACTGGTGAGGGAGGAGAGAGATCTTATAACCAATCGTTTGGAGATGGGAAGCCAATGAAGGGAATGAAGAACGGGGGTGATTTGTTTGTGTTTACGCACTCTCATTAGGATCCTTGCAGCACTGTTTTGAACATATTGAAGTCTTCGAAGACTTTTATCAGGTATACCGATGAGAAGTGCGTTACGTCAATCCAGTCTGGAGGAGACGAACGCGTGGACCAGCTTTTCAGCATCACTCAAGTTGAGTGAAGAACGGAGTTTGGAAATATTTCTGTAATGGTGAAAGGAGATCTTGCAGATGTTTGATGTGGGATTCAAAAGTGAGTTGAGGGTCAATTATTATGCCAGGGTTGTTGACTGATGAACAGAGAGGAATGTCGTGACCAGAGAAGGTAATATTGGTCTGATCTGGGGTGCCAATTAAAATCTCTTCCAGATAGGCGCGGAGAGTTAACAGGGGAGATGATGAAGATGATGGAGAAGCTGTGGATGAACATGTGTCAGTTTTTATGTAGATTTGCGTGTCATCAGCGTAGCAATGGAATGAGAGTCCATATTGACTGATGACATGGCCAAGGGAGAGCATTTACAGTATGAAGAGAATGGGGCCAAGGACTGATCCCTGGGGGACCCTAAAAGTGACAGTGTGTGTCGTGAACTTCCAAGGGAAATGTATTTTGTTCTGTCAGTGAACTAGGATTGAAACCAGTTTAGGGCGGTGGCATTGAGTCCAATGGTGTGATGTAGGCGGTGTAGGAGTATTCCATGGTCAACTGTGTCGAAGGCAGCAGACAAATCAAGGAGAATCAAGAGAGAAAGTTGAACTAGCATCTGCTGCCATCCGTAGGTCATTTGTGACTCTAAGCAGAGCTGTTCCTGTGCTGTGGGCCGAGCGGAAACCAGACTGAAAGGTTTCAAAGAGGTGAAGATAGAGGTGTTAGGTGGAGCATTCTGCATCAGGGCAGAAGAAAGAAAGAAAGAAAGAATCCTTTATTAGTCACATAGTCATACAGTACAACATAGTGAAATTACTTCTCTGCATTTTGACCCATCCCTGAGGGAGCAGTGGGCAGCCCCTCGTGGAGCGCCCGGGGAGCTAAGGATTCAGGGTCTTGCTCAAAGACCCTACGACAAGTGGACCCTGGTGGGATTCGAACCGGCTACCTTCCGATCTTCTGATTGGGAGACGGCCGCTCTACCCACTGAGCCACAGCCGCCCTTGAAGCCACAGAAGCCATTGGTAGTCAAAGCATTTTGACTACCAAAATCATTGTGTATTTTATATTTCAATAGGCCTTGTATAGTGATTTCCTATAGACATATTTTCATGGCTCAGTAAATGATACGAATGTCCGATTGCACAGGATACGTCAATTATTTCACATTACATTAGCAGGACCATTTGAGAAATGCTCTACACCCACTATAATGACTTTATCACTCCACTCCTTGAAAGGTTTAGGATATGCTACAATATTTTATGTACAATTGATATATTTGTTAATTTATTATATTCAAAAAGCTTTGCAATACTCATTCTCCAAGTAACCTTAGTCAACAAAGGAATATCTTGTATTTGCTCTAACTTCTTCTAGTAAAGTGAAGTTTGGTAGTGTGCATTAAATAACTAATTACATTTTATTGGTTCCTCTGCCGGTCATCACTTTATTTGAGGTGATAGAAAAAAATAACCATAAACTGATGTTCGAGGGGAAACACTATATACGTTACACATTTCACACATTTTTTGCGCATGGAATGTCAAGATAGGAATATTGAAATATATAGCACAATATACCACAATGGGTAAGGGGAGTTAGGGACGGAGTAGTTTTGGAAAGGAAGATAAGGTGGTTAAGATTGATGACTAACTATTCACCTTATTCATCTTGAGAACATCTCCAATCCTGGGTCATGGCTCCAGTGAACTGTAGGGATCTTACAATACTATACTATTTTTCCTGTACTTCTACAAATGTGACATATTCGGACAGAAAGAGGCTATTGCTGGATATGATGTGTCTTAATAAGTTAACTGAGTTAAAGCAAGAGCCGGCATGAGGAGGACTGAGCGCAGTCTTTATCAAAAAAATAGTCAGAAGTAGATCTCTGAACAAAGGGTTAAACTTCAGGCCATGGAGGTAAAGAACATACAATGGAGAAACCTACTCATGGATTTGTTGGAATACTGGACTATTGGTTACCTGAAAATATATATCAATTAAGTCCTGCTGTTTTTGCCATTTTTGCTGTTTGGGGGTGGGCGGTTAGCTCTTTCCTCTAGATCTAAGCCGTACAGTTGTGCTGTGTGATGCTGCACCAGTGGTAGAGTCTCTGGTGGGCTAATCTGGACCTCTCAACACCCCCACACTATAAATAGCAGCAACCGAGTTTCTAAATACCGATGGCCCACAGCATCTTTCAGCTATTTAACCCTGTAGCATTAGAAGGTGAGTCTGTGTTATGGCTGTTCACGCCTAAGAACCACAGACCTACACATAAATACATTTATATGTCAGCTAGAATGTCTATGAGTGAGCATATGTCCACTAAGGTGCTAAGAGCCCTCTGGATTATTTTGATCAAGATTCACCACAATTGTAAACCCACTTTCAATCTTAAAGATTCACCTGTAATTTCAAATGAACAGGTGTGTTTTTGCGTGCAAAGAAATTTGAACTGCGTGCTCAAAATTAGCAGCGATGCCCTAGCCTCCTCCCCATCACCTTCAAAACAAGCAACATTCGGCACCAGACTTAGGTTCGTTTCATAACTTCTTTATTTATGTAGATAGTGTTTAGTAGTCTCAGATTCAGGCATTCCATTATCTCTTACTGTGTAATGTGGTTATTTTTGTTTTGGGTGCTCGTCATAAACCAATTCATTTTTTTACATAGGTTCTTCAGCTGCTACGTCAGTTTGCTAGATAGTCAAGCAACATGTAACAAATTAACGTATATAAAGTAAAAATCAAGTTACCACTCAAGGGACGGCTTGCAACCCATCGCCTTCTAAGCTGATCAAATGACACGCTGCAGTCTGTCCTTTTCTCTAACAGTTGCAGTAGAGAGCCAGATATTGATGTAGAGGTGAGGACGGGCTCAATGATGGAGGTCTAGAAGTGCACAGTCATTGGTTTTAAAAGGTTGAACTTCTTTAATTGGCTGAGAAAGTACAATTTCTGCTGTGCTTTTTTAGGGAGCTCATGTTCAAGCTGCCATTTGTGGTCCTGGAAGACCATAACTCCCACGAAGCGAAAGGACTCGATGATGACGATGGGGGAGCTACACAGGTTTATGTATATGGACGGGTGTGCGTTCTTCCAGAAGTCCACAACCATCTCCTATGTCTTCAGCGCGTTCAGCTCCTGATGGTTCTGGTTGCACCAGTTTACCAGGCAGTCAATATCCTGTCTCTAGGCGGGTTCATCCCCATCTGAGTTCAGCCTGATGAGGATGGTGTCGTCCCACCTCAGGAGTTTGACAGTCTGGTGGCTGGATGTGCAGCTGTTGGTGTACATGGAGGAGAGCATAGGGGAAAGAACGCAGCCTTCGGGGGAACTGGTGCTGATGGTTAGAGTCAGAGACCTGCTGATCCAGCCACACGCACTGCTTCCTGTCAGACAGGAAGTCAGTGATCCATCTGCAGATGGAGTCATTGAATAAAAGCACCATAATCTGTGCTTTTATTCAATGATTTATCTGAATGACATTCTAAAGCCATGCATCTCAATATGTCACAAAGTGGAGGTCCCTTACATTTGAGGTTGTTGCTCTCTCGTCTTTTTTTCAAACTGACAAATTTGTGAATATTTGATATTAAAGCCACTGGAAAATGAGTCACTGTCTGAAATTCCACATATGTTTACAACCAAAGTTAAGTATGATCATGAATCTCTCTGCCATCCATCAAGTTTTATTCGTATCCGTGGTCACGAAACTTGCTGATGTCACGGTACCCTCTCCTGCTCATCCCTGGTGGGCAGGGTCATCCCGAAAAATTCTCAGATGAAGTATGAAACTCTTCAAGGGAGTCCAGGATTAATTTTGTATTTATGTCTAATTTTCAGCTGTTTTCAAAGCATAAACTACTTTCTTGGTGCCCATGAATGAAAATAGAAATCTGCTCAATATCATTACCCCACTCCGTCACACATTATTTATAGAAAATAGGGTAAAACTAGTAGATAGATTCAATCAGGATGCAGAGTTTGCTAAGCCCGCTTCTTGAAAAACCCACATCTGAGGAATGCAAAGTTGCTATCACATCAATGGCATTAATATAAGAAAGTATCTTGTTTCTTATTATCTTATGAAAATTTTAATATTATTAATTTTTTTTGTTGTACGACAGTGCGACCGATTTTGAAAAATATATTTTCTTTAATTGCTACTTATTTAATTCAGTAAAATATTAAGTTATTTTGAAAACAGTACTGTACAATTAGTTTAGTCTTGAAATTTTCTCTGCAAGTTTAACTTTGTATGTTTGTACTGAGAAAAAAATATTTCAAAATGATCGGTGTTGTGTACATATTCCTTGATAACAACTATATCGCTATCTATCCTTATCGAATCCCACATCGCACTTTTGTCCACTACTATCGCAACCTTTCACTTTTTCACTAAATCATGCAACCCTAGCTTTATGTCTCCTAGAGCAGTCTCAAGAGGACAAATGAGATACCAGGATACTGGCCATTAAACGAGGAGAGCTGGACAGAGCCGTAGAAGACCAACAATCCCAACACCAGCTCCTTAGTGTGAGGAGCCACAGGAGGATGAGTGTCAGAGCCCCACAAATTAACCTCCAACGGGCAACTAGTGTACATGCTTCTGACTAAACTGTCAGAAACTGATTCCATGAGAATGGCATGAGTGTCCTCTAATGGGGAATGCGCTTTAGCATTGTGTAGCTCAATTTGTCGAGGACGCCAAAATAGGCAGGTTTGCTATTTCTACCCCATTGTCTTTGTTAAGTCAAACTCGGATCTCATCGTACGTAAATTCACAATCACATCCGCCACTTAATGGATCTAATCAGCGAAGAGCAAACCACCAGCTGGAACCAATGTCCAACTGAGCAACCCGAACCATTAAAAAGTTGCACAGCGTCACAGCGAAAAGAAACCGGAAGAGAAGCCGCAAGCATTTAAACTCCAAACGTCTCAACGTTTGATAAAATCGTGCAGTAGCTACAAAGACCAGTGAGGCAGCCGGTAAGATGACGACGATCTGTGGATTCGGCACACACTGTCTTGCCACAATATTGGTCATGTGACATGCGGCACATGGTAATAACCCTTTCATGTCCGTGTGTGAGGAGATTTTCTTGTTGACTGTGACACGGATTGATGCTTGGTATTTATTCACGGGGAATGATGTTGGGTAAATTCTATGATGCAAGTATTTACAATATTTATAAGTAGGATTTATATATATTCATATATCATATGTGCATATTTTATACATACAATCATCGAAATAGAGAGATATGACTATATATGTATATATATATATATATATATATGTATATATATATATATATGTATATATATATGTATATATATATATATGTATATATGTATATATATGTATATATGTATATATATGTATATATATACATATATATGTATATATATATATATATATGTATATATATGTATATATATATATATGTATATATACATATATGTCATATATGTGTGTATGTATGTATATATATATATAGTTATGGGTATACAGACAGCATTGAGGAAAAGGTTAAAAGAGACCTCCGGCTCACAATGTATAACACCGCAGGGGACATCTTCCGTGTAGTGGGAAACCGCTATCGAAATCAATTGGCCATTGCAATTGAGATTCTGGAGGAATTGCAAAGGATGCCAGCTGTTAGAGCAAATAAGCCACAGAAAATTGTGAAACTGGAGGCCATAAAAGGAAGCTGTACTTTTGCAAACAGTTTCGAGTGCTCAAGCTAGCTGAAAGAAAGGCTGCAGTACAAAGGTTGGGAGCATGTGGAACGCCAGGCAGAAGCTTGGTGCATTAGTTGACTTGGCCTCAGATACTAATTATATAACACCCAGGGCTGCTGACAGACTAAGCCTCAGAAGCGAAGAAATCACTCTTGTCGTTCATGGAGTTTAGGGCATGAAATTGGAGGAACACACAAAGCATTATCTTGTAAAGATCAGATTGAGGACCCCAAAGGGCACCCTCAAGATGCGCCAACTGGTCTGTTATGGGCTGGACACCATTGCAGATGTCAACAGGCATGTATCAGCAAAAACACTGCAAAAAGTCTTCACAGATGTACCACTTGAAGAACTAGTGGAACGCAGAGAGATAAACCTGCTCATAAGCCACAGGGAGGGCCAACTCGCACCCCAGAAGGTCAAGACTGTCAGAGATCTTGTGCTGTGGGATGGACCATTGGGAAAGACCGTTGGAGGACTGCATCCGGATCTCTTTGAGGAGTTTACTGTGTCGGTCCAGATGTCAAAGACTCACTTTGCCAGATCAATGCGAGCAGCAGCTGTAAAGTATGAAGAGCTCGCTTGCAAGGTCCCAGACCAGGTCCTAATCCTAGAACAATCTCCGCCAGATAGACAGGTTTGTGTCAAAACCCAGGATGCACGTACTTCAGTGATTAGCCTCTTCTTGGAATGGTGGTGGTGGGATAGCATTGGTGCAGCATGCTAGCCAAGATGGGGAGGTTGCCGTTGTGGAAACTGCCAACCAGGCGGCAAAGAGATGACTACTGCTGAGGAGAGGGAACTTGAAGTGGTAAGAGACGGCCTCAGAAACGTAAAGGAGGACGATCACAGCAAGGAACCTCATTGGCATGCCACATATCCATGGTCGGATGACCCAGCTCCCCTGCCGAACAATAAAAGAAAAGTGGAGAGTACATTTCTCAGGACAGAAATGCAGTTAGCCTAAGAACCTGAGTGGAAAGTCACTTATGCTGCTCAAGTGCATGACATGGTCAACAGGGGAGCTGCAATTAAATTGTCGAGAGATATGATCGACAACTGGAAGGGCCCGGTATGGTATGTGAGCCACCTCATTGCTCCGAACCCACACTCTCTCACGACCCCCGTTAGACTGGTAACAGCAGTCAAAGGTACAAAGGTCCGAGCATGAACGACCTGCTTTTAAAAGGCCCACATGTCCTCAACCAGATTCGGCTATCCTTCTCAGATTCAGAGGTGGAGAATATGCTGCTCTGGGAGACATCAAGAAGATGTATAACTCTGTTTGGTTGGAAGATCGAGAGGTACGTCTGCATAGACTCCTGTGGCGTGATTCAGAGGAGGAAGAACTAGGAGAGTATGCAATTACCAGGGTTACAAATAGGAGACAAACCAGCTGGTTGTATTGCACAACTGGCTATGCGGGAAACTGTTAATCTCCCTTCTTTCGCTCACCTCAAAGAGGAGAGACAGGTTCTCCAAAGGGACGGCTGTTGATGACATTATACTTCCCACAATGACCTAAATCAGCCAGGAACTATAGCAGAAAATGTGGAGAAACTCTTGAAGGCTGGAGGGTTTGAATTCAAGCCTTGGGTCTTTTCTGGGAAAAGGGGGAGGAAAGAGCGCAGTGACAAGCTGGAATAGACTAAAACAAAGACCATGGTCCTACCAAACCAGATGCATGATGGTGATAACAAAGCGCTTGGCCTGGGCTACTTGGTGGAAGAAGACAAGCTCCTTGTCATGAGCTCAATAAATTTCTCCAAGAGGAAGAGGAAAATGCGACTGGGTCAAGATCTTCAAGAAATAATCAGAGCCCAGACACCAAACCCCTTGACATGTCGAGAACTGCTCAGTCAAGTTGCAGAACTGTATAATAATAGTAATAATAATAATACATTTCATTTATAACGCACTTTACATTTGGATCAAATCTCAAAGTGCTACAAAGTAAAAGCAGATAAAAGCATCAATAGAAAATAAAATAATAATAGCTATATAAAAACATGAAAAAAAGCAGGCAATGTTAATTAAAGTTTTAAGTTCTGCTAAAAAGGAAAGTTTTTAGTCCTTTTTTAAATGTGTTAGCCGTCTGTGGAGCCCTCAGATGGTCAGGGAGGGCATTCCACAGACGAGGGGCAGCAGAACAGAAGGCCCGATCACCCATGGTGCTGAGCTTACTCCGGGGAAGGAGGAGGCGGTATGAGTGGGTAGAACGGAGGGATCGCGTTGAGGTCAGTGGGGTGAGTAGTTATTTTAGGTAGGGGGGTGCATTGCCATGGATGCACTGGTGAGTGAGGATAAAGATCTTATAATTAATCTTGGTGGAGATGGGAAGCCAATAAAGGGAATGAAGAACAAGGGTGATGTTTTCGTGTTTACAAACTCTCATCAGGATCCTTGCAGCACTGATTGGAAATTACTGTAGTCTTTGAAGACTTTTGTCAGGGATCCTGATGAGAAAATGCATTACAGAAATCGAGTCTGGAGGAGACAAACGCGTGGACCACCTTTTCAGCATCACTCAAGGTGAGTGAAGAACAGAGTTTGGAAATATTTCTGAGATGATGAAAGGAGATCTTGCAGATGTGTTTGATGTGGGATTCAAAAGTGAGTTGAGGGTTGAATCTTGACTAGAGAAGTTATTACTGTATGACCCAATTGGACTGGTAACCCCTGCCAAGCAGAAAAGGAGTTATTCTGATGCTTCGAGCATTCCAAGAGGTAATGAGTGCAGGGTCTCTAGGCAAAGACACATGGTACACAGGACTCTCTGAAGTCCTCAGAGAGGATGCGATAAGGCTCTTTGAAGAATACGTCCAGCTTGGGATGGTCAAATTTACCTGTAAACTGACACCCCCCTGCTTCACTGGGGAGCCCTTGGCTATCACCTTTTCTGATGGAAGCGAACATGCATATGGAGCAGTTATGTACCTCAGATGGAACTTGAACCGGGGTCCAATTGTCAGACTTGTTGAATCAAAGGCCATATTAACTCATTTGGACCAAAAAGGTAATGCTATCAAAGTAGAATTGTGCGGAGCAGTGTTCGCCTCACGGCTGAAAAAGTACTCTGAACTACAATGCCGGATCCAAGTGGAGAAGTTGTACCATATGGTCGACAGTCAGACGGTCCTTGGTGCTATACAATGAGAAAGCTATGGCTATCAAACGTTCTTTGCCAACAGGATTGATGAGATTCAGAACAGCACTGGGATACGGAACTGGTGGTGGATTCCTGGTTCAAAAAATATTGCTGATGTAATCAGCAGAGGAGGTAGCGCACGAGACATTGATGAGGAGTCTGATACGGAACTGGTGGTGGATTCCTGGTTCAAAAAATATTGCTGATGTAATCAGCAGAGGAGGTAGCGCACGAGACATTGATGAGGAGTCTTTTTTCCAGAGTTTTTGAGTATGCCGGTGAATGAATGGCCTATCAGATGAGCCAAGGAACTAGCGGCTACTGCCAGATAAAACATTAACAAGTTGCAAAAGAAGACCATTGTTGCAGCACTCACAAGATCCAATGCGAAGAAACAAGAGTTAAACCAATGACATAGCCAGAAAGGACAAAGGAGACCACCTGCGGGGTCAGTAGTCAAGAACCTTCTGGATGTTAAGAGATTTAGTGTTCTAACAAGACTGGTTAAGACTGTTGCATGGATCTGGAGAGCAGCAAAAAAGTTTGTTGATGGAAACCAAACCAGTAAGAACCCAAAGTAGAAGGCAGTTTCATCGTCAGGAGTCATATCAGTGAAAGAACGTGAAGATGCCCTGAGAGACATATTTCTTGCAGCACAAGAGGGGGCAACCTTCCCAGACACCACTTTGGACAGGTAGATGCCTACAGAGATCAGCACTCTTGTCTGCTGGTGTGTGGAGGTCGAGTGCAGACCTTCAGGGTTGATCACGTCAGCGTCCCCATCTTACCTCATGGTGTCTGGGTGTCGACACTTTTAGCTCGGGAGGCCCACAATGAGAGTCATGATGGAGTCGCCGGAACCTTGCTGAGGATGAGAAGGAAAGCATGGGTTATAAAAGGAAGAAAAATTGCCCCAAAAGATGTTGATTGTTGTATAGTCTGCAGGAAAGACAAGGGCAAGAAAATGTCAACAAGTAATAGGTGACCTGCCACCAGAAAGAACTGAACCCGCTGCACCATTCAAGTTCACATCAGTGGACCTCTTCGGACCATATCAGGTGAAGGATGATGTAAAGATTAGGGTGATACTACAAGTCTGGGGATATCTTCTGCTGCATGGTCAGCCGAGCCATCCACACAGAGTTGGTAAATACCATGTCCTCTTAAAGTTTCCTTATGGCCTATCAAAGATTCACAGCAATAAGGGGGCATCCAAAGAAAATCTGGTCAGATCCAGGCACCAACTTCATTGGAGCGAAACCAGTCTTGGAGGAACTGCACAGATTCTTGGATGTTGTGAACAGGCAGACCTAGAGGAGACTACAGCAGAGAAGGGCACGGAGTGGACCTGGAGAATCTATCCAGCTGATTCCCCACTTCGTAATGGTTTGGCAGAAGCTGCAGTCCGTGTAATAAAGAGGGCACTCCAGAGTCTCGGGAAAGAATCTGAATTAAGCTACAGCTAGTTCCAGACAGCCCTTTACATGGCGACAAACCTAGCATATGAGCGCCCAATTGATGCCCGGGTACAGAGCCGAGAGGGTTGCATCCAATTTGTCACACGAAATACTTTTCTGCTCGGTCGAGCATCTCAGAGCGGGGATTATAAGACATTCAACTTTTCCAACTACCCTTACAAAAGACTAAGAGCAATGCAGACGGTAGTAAAGAAGTTCCGGAGGAGCTGGAGCCAACTCGCTTGGCCGAACTTATTCATAAGGAGTAAGTTGCACATTGCACAAAGGAATATCACGGTCGGAGATATTGTCAGGCTAAGCGACAAAAACGCACTAAGAGGCCAGTTCAGGCTCGGCAGAGTTGTCAGCACCAATCCCGACAGCAAAAGGATTGTGAGGGGAGTTAATGTCAGGATCTTCCCAAGCTACTACGGTCCAGGGTCGCTCTCAAAGAAAAGACAAAACATCCAAAGAAAAAGGAGAACATTCAAGCAAGAATCCTTCAAAGAGACGTCAGATGACTGGTTGTCTTGTTACCTGTCGAGGAGCAGATGGAAATGGGTAAATAAAGCATCTTAAGACCACCAGGTTTGTCTTTGAAGCTGGCAATCTCTCCAGTGTTTCCATGGAAAGATCGAGTGGGAGGTGTGAATTCAAACTCAGATCTCATCGTACGTAAATTCACAACTACATCCGCCACTTTATGATGGCTCTTTGGTGATCTAATCAGCAAAGATCACACCACCAGCTGGAACCAATGTCCGTTTGAGCAACCCGAACCAGTAAAAGAGATGTGCAGCGCCACAGCCAAAAGAAACCGGAAGAGAAGGCGCAAGCATATACATATATATATACATATATATATATACACACACACATATATATATATATACACACACATATATATATATATATATATATATATATGTATATACACACACATATATATACACACACATATATACACACACACAAACACACACACACACACACACACACACACACACACACACACACACACACACACACACATACATACATACATACATACATACATACATACATACATACATACATACATACATACATACATACATACATACATGTGTGTGTGTGTGTGTATGTATATATATATAGTTATGGGTATACAGATCTACATTAGCATCAAATTTAAGGAAATATAACCAATAAATATAATTACTTAATTTTGTAATTATGTTGAACTGTGCTAAAAAAGAAACCATATAAATTGTTAATGCTATATTAATATGAAAAATGTTATTGTAGAGATACCTTTCCTGATAAAAGAAACTTACTCTTTGTGCATAAATATTGCTTTATATTTGCTTTGGTTAAGCTAAATCTAAAGTGAAAGTGGTTTTGCCAGGGATGCTGTTTATTTTTGGAACATTTTGTGTTAGGTACATGAGAGTCAGAAGAATCTACTGTATTGTGTTTGATTTAAAAACATTCTCCTTGTTTTATTTGTTTAAGGTTTTTCACCTAATGCCTAATGTCCTGCAACTTAAGCCAAATAAAATAATTTGAAAAGGATAATTGAACTACTCATTGAGTGAAACCCAGCCTAAAAAAGAGTGGTTAATTAGCGACCTTTCAAGTGGGGAAGCTGCACGAAAACCTAAAGTAACTTGACAGTCTTAATAGATGAGCGCAGGTTCACCCTGAGCTCAGACAGACGTCAAAGTGTTGTGTGATGCAGTGGTGAATGTCATGCTGCCTGCAAAAACATCCAGCAGAACCGGTTCTGGTGTTGGGTCAGTGATGGTCTTGGTAGGAATATGTTTGGAAGGTACTTATCAAAATGGGCAATAGGCCATATGATGCAATGGACCCTGGGTTACTCCTGGGTCAGGAAAATATATATATAAATATATATATATATATATTTCTATATCACAAAGGTATGAATGCCATTGATTTTCCTCACGTACTCAAGACCTGCTGAGAACCTCTGGGACATTATGTACCAGTGCATCAGATGACACAAAGTAGCAGTACAAACTGAACAGGAGCTCATTGCAATTTTTTGCTATTTTCATATCATAAAGCACATTAGTTATGCATAGCCAGGCCTGTATCTTCTCAGCGCGTGAACCTGGACTGTTTCAGAACGTGAACCTGGACTGTCTCAGCGCGTAAACCTGGAATTTTTCAGCGCGTGAACCTGGACTGTTTCAGCGCGTGAACCTGGACTGTTTCAGCGCGTGAACCTTAGAAATGTTTTTTCCAAAACAAGAAAAATTAAATGTTCGAACAAGGAATGCCAACTGTGTAACCAGGTACATGGAACAAAGCTGTAATTGACACAAATCAGGGTATTTAAGGGAAACACTGTGAGTTTAAGTGTTTTGCTTTTTTTATTATTATGTAAATTGTATATAAAATATTTTGTAGTGATGCACCGGTTGATCGGCTGCCGGGAGGCCCAGTTTATTGAAAATGTCAATCGGTGGAGAGGCCTCACTTGAGGCCGAATTGTTACTCCCATGCACAACACAAGCACACCAAGCATGGGCTACCACAGCTCTAAACATCTCACAAGTAAGCCAAAAAACACCAGGAAACAAAAAAGCTCGCAATTTGTAACACCAATAAGGACAAAATAAGCTGTGGAGGACCAAGCCCAAAAACGTTCAGCACAAACAACTTAATCACACATTTCAGAATTAAATCACCCCGAAGAAAATAACACGTTTCAAGAAGCAAACATTAGCAGAGCAGCTAACGTTAGCAGAGAGGCTAAAGCTAGCGGGTGCTCAGAGCCAGCCTCAAGCCCGAGATTTACCTCAATACAGTCCTTTATGGTTTTAAAACATAAGGACAAAAGATCCTACGGCGGAACAACCCTAAAATGGTTCGACAAAACAAAATTTATCACACACTTCACATTTAATCACCCCAAGGAACACAACACATTTAAAGAATGTTACAATAGCTCAGTCTGCTGTATGTACGTATGTATCTATGCTGTGATTTATGGTTTTAAACGTAAGGGAAAATTAAGCTGAGGCAGAACAACGCGAAAGGCGTGCGTCATAAAGAAATCAATCACACACTTAAAATTTAATCACGCGAAGAATCCCATTCAAGAAGCTAACATAAGCAGAGGGGCTTACGCTAGCAGGAGCTCAGATCCAGCCCTAAGCCCTGACGTTCCTGAACAAAGCCAACTTAAATATAAAATGGACTGAACAAGGTTTACAAGGTTTTATTTTCACTTCGAAATGTAATACAATTGGTTAAAGAAAAGCACGGTGGGAAGGACGAAGGTTACTGGTAATTTCACCAGTTCAGAATATATACACATTACACAGTTCCTACCAGATCTGTTATTTCATCTTTAATCCTTCAAAATAAGAGCAATTAAAATACAATACTCATTATGATTTTAAAACTTAAAAAAAAAAAAAAATTGAGTGTGGCATAATTGGAACTGGCCGGTCAGACTTTATAAAAATTGGTGGACCAATATTCTGCCAAGACAAACTGCAATCGGTGCACCTATAATATTTTGACATGTTCATCAAAAAACGAGTTTTTTTTAAAAACTAGTTTTTGATGAACTATTTTTTTTATTCGTTCACAAATTACCATTTGTGAACGAATAAAAAAAATAAAAAAAACATTAAAAAAAGTAGTGTAAACATTGAAATAAAAATAAATGAATGTCAACAAAAGTTCAAGAGTAAAAATTAAAAAAATATCTGCAAGGGGAATTCCAGAATATTACTTGGCAGCTGCTGGGGTATCACACATAAGGATATTGCACGTTTAGGATAGCGGTGGAGATATGTACATTAGTGCAAGGAATGAATAAATACATAGATACAACCGTCAAACATATTATTGTTTTGCTTTGTAGCAGTGTGCACAGTTGTGCCATGAGTGAGTAAATGAATAAATACAGATATACAAACAGGTTATTGTTTTGCAGTGTTAAATCCACGTGTGGCTCTGGGCTAGAAGCGGTCTTTGAGTCTGTTTGTGTGTGATTTGGTGGACGTGAACGGTCTAAATGAATTAATTAATCCATTTGTCACATACAGCCAATACAACATATTGAATTTCTTTCTCTGCGTTTGACCCATCCCTGAGGGAGCAGCGGGCAGCCCCCTAGAGGCGCCCGGGGAGCTACGGCCTTCAGGGTCCAGCTCAAGGACCCCATGACACTTCTAGACCACGGTGGTACTTGAACCGGCCACCTTCCGACCTTCTGATTTGGAGACGGCCACTCTACCAACTGAGCTACAGCCAGACCAAGGGTATCAGCTCAAACAAGTGATGTCGAGGGTGGGACGGGTCTTTTAGGATGTTGGCTTCCCTACTTAGGCAGCGAGAGCTGAAGTGTCCTCCGGGGAGAGCAGTGGGAAGCCAGGGACTTTCTTGGCGGTATTGATGACCATCTAAAGGGGCACACCTTTTCGTTGCTGAGAAGCTGGCATACCATGTAGAAATACAGCACGCCAGCATACTCTCGATGGAGCAGTGGCAGAAGGACACCAGCAGTTTCTCCTCCAAGTTGTTCTTCCTGAGGAATCTGAGGAAGTGGACTCGCTGGTGTGCCTTCTTGACTACAGTGGTGGTGTTAGTAGTCCAGGAGAGATCCTCCACAATGTGCGTGCCTAGAAATATGAAATCAGAGACCCTTTCAACGCAGTCTCCGTTGATGAAGAGGGGTAGAGGTTCTGCGCTGTTCTACCAGAAGTCTATGATGAGCTCCTTTGGTTTTGCTGTGTTCAGGAAGAGGTTGACGATGGTGTTAGTTGGGTAGGTAGGGACACAGTCTTGGCTGTAGGGTATAGAGAGGTGGGCTCAACATGCAGCCCTATGGGGAGCCGGCACTGATTGGGAGAGGTAAGGGCCTAGTCTGACTTACTGGAAGCGGTTTTCTGACCAGTTTGCTGGGCATGATGGTGTTAAAGGCTACGCTAAAGTATATGAAGAGCATACTGGTGCTCCCCTGGTGTTCGAGGTGAATCAGTGAAGTGTGCAGTGTCATGGCGATGGCTATTTAGGTAAACTGTTGTGGGTCGAAGGTGGATGGGAGGCTGGCTTTGATGTGCTGCTAGACCACCCTCTCGAAAAACTTCATCATGACCGGTGAGTGCGAGTGGACGGTAGTCGCTGATGCCGCTGATAACACGCTTTTTTGCCAGTTGGACAACTGTGGCAAAAAACAGGATTGGATGGATTTGGACAAGAACAGGTAGAAAATGTTTGTGAAGACCTCAGAAAGCCGGTCCGCAATTCCTTCAAAGGCCTTCCTGTCACGCCATCTGGTTTGGCAGCCTACCTCATGCTCCTGCACAGTGAGGGTGTAGCTGTTGTCAAAGGCCGGTGAGAGGGAGTGGGGGCTGAAAAAAATTCAATGGGAACTTATCTTCTTCAAAGCTCATTGGTGTGCGCAGGAAACATTGCTAACCTGTGTGTCTGATCTTACAAAAGAGCTTCTTTACCACAGACTGTTTAAAAGTTCATGCTGGTCGAGAGTGAAAGGGGTCAGAACACACCATTACATCACAGACTTGTTTTGTTGACTTCGCAAAATTAGGCAAGTGGTTTTAATCTTGTAGCAGATTAGTGCGGATATTACATAAACGAGCGTACCTACCTATACACAATTAGATGTGGAAGCTGACATTAAGCCACAGACAGTACTTACACACAAGCATCAAAGAACAGACACTGCTTTGTGAACTCTTTGCTCAGTGTTTCATGCCATATTGTCAATAACTGTGAAAACCTTGAAACTGTGATTATTTCTATGACAATTGTGATACTTAAGTCTAAAATCATGACAAATTTTTAGCCAAAGGAGCACATACACCTGTGCTCTTTAACCGCATGATGAAGATCATGGACAGAGTTCTTTTCAAGCACCCCTTGATAAGCTCCCAGCAGGATCCACTTGAATTTGCCTATCAGCCAGGCATCAGAGAAAATGACACAGTCAGATACTTGTTACCCCGATCCCTCTTACACCTGGAGAACAGTGGAAGGACTGTGGAAGTCATTTTCTTTTTATATTTTAAGTGCTTTCAACACTATTCAGTCATCACTGCTGAGAGGGAAGCTGTAAAAAGCAGGAGTTGCCCTCCACCCGGCTGCAGGGACCATCAACTACCTAATTGAAAGACAACAGTACGTGAGGCTAAAGGACTGTGGACTGGTGGCTGCAGTATGGGAGCTCTATAATGGACTTCAGACACAACACAGGTTAGTGCCATCTCCAAAAGTTCTCCTATGATTCAGCCATTATTGTATTTATTTCAGTGGGGAATGAATGATTTGAAGGAAAGAAACACAAACACAAGGACTTTGCCCACTGGTGTGAGGCCAATCACCTTCGGATAAACACTACTATGACGGAAGAGGTGGTGACTGACCTCTGCAGGAGGACCTCACACATTATGGTGGACATCCAGAATCTGGACATTGAACAGGTGGACTGTTTAATGGAAAATAGTCGGTTCTTTGAAAGATATATTAAAGGACTAAATCATGTTTAATGTATGTATAGAGTTTGGTGAGGGTCCTTGGTTCTCTGTCAGTGGGCCGAAACACAATATTCATATTATGAAGTAAGAGGAAATTCTCTCTCCATTCATCAATGCCCACTGCAATACGTAACTACCTCAGCTATCATATTCCAATTCAGAAAGGCTGTTCTGCAGTCGCAGCCAATTAATGTCCAGCTAGCAGCAGAGCATTCAATAGATCAACTCTGTCATTCCACAGCATTCAGGAGACCACAGCATTCTGTCATGCTGTGGTCTCACATTGCTTTCTGACCTGTTGAGTTATTGGATAGCCTTCCACAGTCCAATAATCCATCCAACCCTTATCGAACCCTAACCACAATAGCCTGTCTACAGTTCAATAACTCATCAACACATAACCGTACCAACCGTAACCATAATGACAGTCAAATAACTCAACACCTAACAAATAGTAACCAAAACACTCTTCACAGTCCAATAATTCATCAACAGTTAACTAACCTTAACCATATTCCGTTCTGCTGTCCAATAACTCATCAACACCTAACTAATCGTAACCATAACCCTCACCACAGTCCAATAATATATCAACATCTAACTAATCGTAACTATATCCCTCACCACAGTCCAATAATACACCAACATCAATCTAATCGTAACCATAACTCACATTATAGTTCAATAACTCATCAATAGTTCAATAATCCTGTCCATCTCAAGGAGCGTATTCTGAAATGGCTAAAAACAACCAGCGACACCAGGCTACATGGGTCCTATAAAGAACCATCCAGCCGAAGACACCGACGATATTAAAAAGTAACTCGACTTTATCTATCTATCGGAGGAAGTTTTTGCGTTCAGGCTGCAGTAGAAAAATATCATGGCCCTTGTTGAGGAGGTGAAGGCTATCCTGATCCAGAATGATGAAAAGTATTAGCAAATCGCTTACCTGGAGAATGGAGTAGGGAACTTGTAGCAGTACACAAGGATGAATGATGTGATCGTCACTGGACTCCATATAAAACCTCAGCGAGTACGGTAGTCCTTTGGAATGGATGCCAGCTCCACAACAAGTGGCTGCTTTCTTACAATACAAGGGAATCCAACTGGACTCAAGGCATGCCACCCTCTGTCCAGGAGAAACTCCAGTGACAAACCGGCAATCATTCTGAGTTTTGTTAACAGAAAGCATAAGACCTCACTGCTGAAACAAGGGAGAAAGTTAAAGGGATAAAACATCTTCATTAATGAGCACCTGACTAAACATATACAACACACTTGTACAACGAACTGTAAAAATCTTCATCAAACTAAACAGGACACCTGAGGATTAAAAAGTAGTGGCAGTCAGAAACATTTAGGATTTGGACAAGTACCAATGATCACCACATCTGGACTAGGAGCTGACAAAAATCTATACACTTAACCATGTCACATACTAAGAGAACTCTCTCTACATCTGCAGACAAAAGCCAAGCACTTAGAGGATGAGGAAACATAAACGACCGGAACTGAAAGCATTTGAATATACCGATTACAATCTACAGGATCTGGAAATTGATATAGACCGTACAAAAAAAATTTCTCCACCAAAAACAGTACTTGCTACTACTACACTGACGACAGTACAACGGGAAAATTCAATCTAAAGACAAATTAGCAATTATCCACTTCAATAGTAGAAGTCTTTATACAAACTTCAGTCACATCAAGGATTTTTTTAACACATTTTCAAAACCATTCAGTATAACTGCATTATCTGAAACCTGGATCGTCATTGGGAAAGGGATATACTTTGAGCTGGATGGTTATGAAATCATTTGTATTAATAGACTAAAGAAAGGTTGAGGAGGAGTAGCCATCTATGTGGATAAAAAATTGAGCTTTAAGCTATTGGAGGGCATGACCATTGTGTTTGATAACTGACTGGAATGCATAACTATTAAAAATCTGGAAGGATAAAAATAAAAAATTTCATCATTAGATGTATATATATTGAGCACCCAGCTCAATTATTGAAATCTTCAGGGACTGGATGGACTGCATGTTTTCAAAAAGTTTTTATATTTGGAGATTTCAACATTGACCTGTTGAATAACATATTCATTTATGAACACAACTCACACTTTGAGCCTATTTCCAATGATCAACAGACCCAGCAGAATTACATCCCATCTTGCCACTCTAATTGATAATATAGTCACCAATACAATTGAAAACAACAAAGTTAGCGGATTATTAATCAACGGCATCAGTAACCACCTGCCAGTATTTACATATAATAGCAATTACAGGCATAAAAAGTCAGACAAGTAACTAGAATACAGACAAATGAGGTCAGAGGAAACCATCCATTAACTGAAAAATGACTTACTGGCACAGAATTTGGATGTAATACACAAAGAAAAAGATATGGACAGTGCATACGATACATTTCTTACAATATTTGGGTAATTTTATGACAAACTGTTCAATGAAGGAATATAGTAAAAAACTCAAATATATTAATTGTCCATGGATCACTTAGGGATTACAAAATGCCTGCAAAAACAAAAAATCTCTTTATAGAGATTTCATAAGATGGAAAACTAAAGAGGTAGAAAATAAAAATGAAAAATATGAAAATTACATAACATAACTCATATTAAAAAAAACAAGTAAGAAAGAATATTATAAGAAATTACTAGATGATAACTAAAGCAATATAAAAGGTGTATGGAGTATACTTAAAAGTATTATAAGAAAAAGCTCTAAGCAAACCTGTTATCCTGAGTATTTCTTGATAAGGATATTGAAAATTATAACATTGATGATGTGGCTACTAGCTTCACTGTTTTGTTATTAAATGTTGGACCTGACCTTGCAGGAAAAATCACTGATCCAGGATTATTAGGAGAAATTTTGAATGAGTTAATAGAGAGAAATCCCAGTTCAATGTTTCTTAAAGCAGTTGAAGGGAAAGAAATATTGGATATTGTTAAAGAAAGTAAGAACAAAAACTCTACTCATTTTAGTGACATTGACATGGCATTGGTGTCAAAACATATTGAAGGAATTTTAAAATCATTAAAATACATATGTAACTTATCATAGGGCTGCAACTAAAAATCAACGTAATCAACAATAATCAATTATGAGATTAGTTGTCGACCAACTTAATAGTAGATTAGTCGTGACGTCATCAGACACTGCCTCCAACACAGCGTAATAAGAATGAAGTTAACAAAAGCGCCTTGGCAACACCATCTGGACCGAAAACATCCGAGGAGTGGGGGCATTTCTCCCTCAACACGGCTTAGAAATGTAGGAAACCGCAAGATTTTCAATGCTGACCTGTCATGCTGGAGCATTTGAAGCGGATGCACGTTGGCTCTGTAGACATGAAGACTCGTCTCTGTCAGGTAGTTAGCTAGCTAGCTAGCTCAGTGTTCATAGGCATGAACTTGACGCTTTGGTTTAAAGCAACTTTTGAAATGTAGTCAATAGTTAATGACATTGAGAGTACCAAATAACTATTGCTAAATCACAATGATACTCGTTCATGTTACAAATGTGCCCCTATGTTAAAATCATACACCTTACATTGCTCATGGAGATGTTTCACATTACTCGGGAAAGTGTGTTACTGCCTGCCGAGTGCACAACTCTGCTTCGTGTCCAATGAACACTGCATCCAACTTGTAAAGGATTTAGCCTAATGTAGTTGTTTACTAAAGAATGTAAAAAGCAATGACTGTTTGCTTGTCTACCCTTGTTTATTTTCCAAATTTTACAGGGATGTTATATTTGATTCAAGAGAACGGCTTTATATTTTTATATTATTTATTTATACATATATTTTAGCACTTTGAGATTTGATCCAAATGTAAAGTGCGTTATAAATAAAATGTATTATTATTTTTATTATTATTATTATTATTATATTATTTATCTTCTGTATCAGTGATGTGATGCAACATGAAAGGAATAAATTACAATTCGGCAAATACACTGTTGGTATAGCAGCCTGTTTGTTTTAACAGTCGGTTATAAAAGCAGTAAAGTTTATTAGAAGACATTTAGGTATCATCCTTGTTGTGTTTACTCTTAGTTAGCATGTGCCTTAAACAACCTAAAGCTAGAGTCAAAAGCTGATAGCAAAATAACAGCCATTTAGTAGTTGTGTATTTATTATTATTTTTACATAATTTTATTTTAACCAGGAGAAAAAAAGGATCAAATGATCAATTAATCGGTTGATTATTGAAACGATAAATCAACTATCAAAATTGTCGTTAGTTGCAGCCCTACTTATCATTCCGTACTGGTAAATTTCCAAACAGAATGAAAACAGCTAAAGTTATACCTCTGTACAAAGCTGGGACAAAGCACCATTTCACGAACTAGAGACCGATCTCTTTACTTTACAGCTCTCCAAAATACTAGAAAACTTTTCAACAAAAGATTTGTCAAAATCCTAGATTTGTCACAATACGGATTCAGGTCAAACAGATCAACATCAATGGCAATATTAGAATCGATAAGAGGAAATCACATATGCTACATATCACAAAAAACATACAGTCTATGTCATCATTGATCTCCAAAAAGCTTTTGACTTTTCCCTATTTTGTATTTTGCATTGTTTGGATTTTTGTTTAAAAGATAAATACAGTTAGTGTTTTTTTAAAAAGGTCGAACAATTGGTTGTTCATTCAATAGACCTATAGTATTTTCTGTTTCTGTATTACTACTGCTCCTGAACAAAGAAAAGTGATTTAATTAAAAGCATTGCAGAGTACGCAATATTTCTTATTCGATTACTCGATTAATCGCCAGAATAATCGATAGAATCCTCAACTACTAAAATAATCGATTACTGCAGACCCAATTACATTATACTATATTATATTATACGTTATACTATTTCTTTCCCAAAATCCTTTTTTTTTAAATCTCCTTATCAAAAAAAATCATTTTACATTGTGACATATCTTTCAATAAAAAATAAATTAATTAATAAAAAAAAATATATATATATATATATATATATATATATATATATATATATATATATATATATATATATTTTTTTTTTTTAAAAAGCTTTAACAAATATAAATATATAGAATACCTTATATTCACTATCAATGTTGTATATTTGTAACACAAAACCTCTCTTTTCTTACAGTCCAAATTTTTAAAAAATTGCAGATATCGTAACAGCAAACAGCAAAAATAACATTCATGGCTAAAAATAGTATACTTCAAGGAAACATTAAAATATTGTTCATTGATTGAGCGGGGGGTTATAACTTAAGGGGAAAATTCAAAACTCACAGTTTCTTACGACCAGGAAAAGTTTTTACATATAAATCTTTGGAGTCAAACTATGGAACAGTCTTAATATGGAGTTAAAACAATGTCCAAATTTGCACCAGTTTAATACAAGGTATAAAGATGAAGGCAGGGGTTGACAATCACCAGGTGTTTATACGTTTATTTACTTTATTTCTTAATATTAATCTTTTGTGGTTTATCTTCCTCTTTTTAGGTAATTAAGAATATACATTTGTAGATATTTGACCCTGAACAGGATAGACGGTTATGGATAATGAAATAATGAATTAATTAATTTATGTATAATCAAATTGAATATTTTGGATTAGGGCTGCAGTAATCAATTATTTTAGTAATCGTAATATTGCGTGCTCTGGAATTTTTTATTTATTCACTTTTGCTTTGTTCAGGAGCAATAGTAATTTATAAAACAGAAAATACGATAGGTCTATTGAATGAACAACCAATTGTTCCCCCTTTTTAATAAAAACAACCTGTTCTTAGCTTCAATTCCACTAATAATTGTCAACAGCTATAATAACAAATGAAATTTCAACATCGGTCTATCATGGCTTCACAATTTATTTTTTAATACTTTCCCATTTATGATTTTGAGAGCTTGTGTCAAAATCAAAATGTCTGTTGTGGTTTAGATCTCAATTGGAAAGGCCCTCTTATACATATACTGTACCACTTAGACATACTTCTCTGTCATTCGAGACATTCTCATGCCAGTTCTTCCCACAGGTTTAGAATTTATTTGCTGTGATGGGTGGCACAGCACAGCATTTGAGAGATGGGTTCACTAATAATTCAGTCAAACAATAGTGTATCAATTACTCCATTTATTCCAAATGAATAACCATCTTCTATCTTAGGTCAACATAAATAAAAATTGACAATTAAAAATAAATTACCATTTGCAAATAAATGCACACACTAAATATCTTTTTTCCACATATATATAAAAACAAATAAATAACTATTTACATATAAAAATAAATTTCCATTTAGGAATGAATTAACACTAGTGTTTCCCATACATAAACTTTACTTGGGTGACCCGCCTAGGTAAATTAAGACCCGCTCAGGTAGATAAAAACCAGAACTGGGGAGATGCACACATGGGGACCAATGGGTACAGCCAGAGGTTGCTGCTAAAATTTTGTCATTTTATTATTCGCTCCCTGAGATCTCTACGCTTTCATTCTGACAGACAAACAGTTCCTCAAATGAGAGAATAAGGCTTCCAGGCACAGTGTGAATGTTCCTTGCCCCACAACAATATGGAAAAAGTATTAGCGCCGGGTCTGTTAGCTTGATGCTAACATACAGTATAATGGGAACGGCCATTTAGGTGCTAACAGAATTAGTATTGATAAAACTAACAAGAGTGTACAAATTAACTACTTTAATTTAAATATATTAGTCAGTTAAAGTGTTTGTTAATGAGACGGTGGTCTGAATGTTGTCAATGATAAAGAGAGGCGAAATCCTGGCACTTCTGGTAATCCCAAGCTTCAAACACATATACAATGCAGAATTATATGTATATATGTATATATATATATACATATATATATGTATATGTATATATTAATATGTGCTTATGCCATAAACATGAAAATTGGTTACAGAGTTAAATTGAATCAAATCAAAGAGTCAAACAGCTTTTGATCACACATCAGCAGGAATAATTTGCTGCGCATACTGCCTATACCTTCCTTTTTAGCAGAATCTTTGACTTTAATTAACTTTGCTGCTTGCTGCTTTTTTCCTAGTATTTCAATATTATTATTTATTTTATTCTTTTATCTGCTTTTACCTTGTAGCACTTTGAGATTTAATCCAAATGTAAAGTGAGTTATGAATAAAATATATTATTATTATTATTATACTAAATGATAACAGGCAGCAGCTACACTAAAAGAACACCATTAGTTTAGCTTTGCAAAGGCATCCGCGATGTTGAATATATCTTGTGCGTAAAAAATAATAAGTTGTGCGAATAAGATAATTATCTTGTGCATATTTCTTTTTCTTTTTTTTTCTCAAGGGGCTCCGTAGAGTAATGGTCGAATCCACTGCTTCATAAATTGTTCCAAACTCGTATCTGGATCGAGAGATTCTAACACTAACTTGTATGCTTAAAATACAATATTTTCCATATTCATAGGGAGACACAGTATGCTGTACAAACATTGTTCCCTCTGCACTAAAATCCACAAAGTCACACCTCACTCTGGAGTTCTCCATACTACTCCATCAGTTATCAATTTGTCATCCGTCTATCTGTTATCAAATATGCAAAAGTAAAAACAACTGCTGCTTGTGGTAAAGTCAAAGACACACCTTAAAACGTTACAATGTCTAGGTTCATAATATTATCCAGAGACATAGACAGCTAACATAAGCTTCCTCAACTTCCACATCAATGTTCTACTGATGTCCTGATGTGTGATGTTTTGAGATTCTCAATAATGACAGGCTTTTGTGTCAAAACATTTCTTCATTTATTCTGAAAATGTTTAATTTAAGGGTATTACACAAGAAAAGAAAAATTTTATAGCCACATTGCAACTTCAATACTCCAAGCGGTTTAGTCCATTTTATTTACTTTAATAACCTCTAGGATCTGCCAAAGCCTACCTCTGGGTAAAATTTCATGCAAATCCATCCTGTAGTTTTTCCGTAATCCTGCTCACAATACAAAAACACATACAAACACAAACAAATGCACAAGAATAAAAATAAACCTCATTGGCGGGGGAAATTAAAGCTTCAAGCAGCATTTTTCAGGCTCTCGCACCTAGCTGCTCTTCAAAGGCTGTGTCTGCTGTAGCCGGACTACCTGACACACAAAGGCTGTGTTCACACTGCAGGAAAAATGTGGCCCAGGCCTGATTTTTTGTTCATGTGACTTTTATGGCAGTCTGAAACCAAAAACAACATGGAATCAGATCTTTTTCCCTTTCCGATTGGGGCCACTTCCTTACGTGGTCCTAATCAAAAACAGGTCAGTTTTTTGCAATGCAACCTCATTCGGAGCCATTATATTAGAATTCATGTGACTTTTAAGTCATCTTCCATTGACTTTTGTCACAAAGCTGCACTGGCGGAATTCGCTTTTCACTCAGAAACATCAATATAAACACTATTACAACACTACTAACCCTTTCACTGTAAACGAAAGCTAGTTAGTTACAATCTAACTTTAATGGCTTATATTTGCCTCCATATAGCACTTTGAGATTTGATCCAAATGTAAAGTGCATTATAAATTAAATGTATTATTATTATTATTATTATATTGCGACAGTATGCTGTGTGAGACATTATTGCTATTGTTATTTCGTGCATTCCATCAACTGTTCATACCGGAGTCTGATATAGGTTAAATTGAAAAGTAATGTGAAAAGTTACAATAAAAAAAAAATCAGATGTAAGAAAAAAAATTGGAAATGAACATTTCGCCTGGTTGTGGGAAGTTAGCTTAAGAGCGATGGAGTATTAAATGCTGTTACACAAATTATGGAAAAGATTACAATATCACTTACTGTTGCTTCCATTTAGAGAGCTGTAGATATAGCGTATTACCAGGATTTGTAAATCTGACTTGGTCCCAATTGGGTTAAAAGTCTAGGGTGAGGTTGTACAATACTTTAAAACAGTGAAAAAACACCTAAATCATATTTCAGTCTAACTGACTGGTTGATTCCTGTAAGGGCTGGCTGCCTTTCTGTAGGGGTTATGTCATAACTGTACCATAGCTGGTAGATCCTGAAAAGATAAATATCTGTACCAAGTTTTATATTTCTAGGTTGAACATGGAACAGGGGCTGAATATTGAAACTAATCTAGGAAGGGCTGTGGAGCCGGGATCCATAATATTTATAGATTATATTAACAACATACCCATCCACAAAGTTTCATGAGTTTTAAGGCAATTTATTTGATGAATCAATATTAAGGAAGAATTCCTTGCAATGTCCTCGCAACTGCTCATAGCTTGAGCCTTAAATGTCCAGTTTGTAAAATTTTGAGGTCATTCAGAGGTATCTCTTTGAATAAATGGAATATAATATTCATAACTTCGTTTTTGTGTTCTTTCTGATCAAAGTAAAAAAAATACATCAACAAAGAAAGATAACTTTTTATCTCCATAGGATAAGGTTCTGACTTTCATATGGAAGCCATAATATTCGTACAGACATCTTTAGAGGTTTTTCGCATTTTAAGTTGTTAGTTTGCTTTGTGTTTTGACTATTGGAAGATCATACATATTATTAGAACAATAAAAAGCAACAACGCTATAAGCTTTGCCACATAAGCAAACCTGAATGCATGAAACGTTTAGATGTGGATGGAATGGTCTGAGAGCCCGGAGGATTCAACTCAGCCCTGAGACGCCAGCTTCCTTCCCAGCAACCACACAGGGTAGGAGAGTGGCGGCATTGGCCAAGAGCTTCAGTGCACCCCATCCCTGCAGGATGAGGGATGGCTTGGGATAAGAAATGGTTTGGAATGAAAGATGGTTTGGGGATGATTGATGGTCTTGGATGAGGATGCATCTGGGAAGGAGGTTGGATTTAGGAAGAGGATGGATCTGGGATCAGGGATGGATTTAGCATGAGGATGGAATTTGGAAGTAGACGGATCTGGGATGAGGGATGATTTGGATTAGCAGTGTGGCCCAGACTGAAGATGGATGGCTTGGTATGAGGATGTTTTGGGAATGAGGGATGAATTGTGATGAGGATGGGTTAGAGATGAGGATTGATCCTAAAGGAGCGATAGATTTGGGATGAGGAATGGATTGAGATATGGGATCGATTTGGGTGTGGGGTGGTTTGGGATGCAAGATGGTTCTGAGATGAGGGATGATTTTGGAACAAGGGATGTTTTAGGATGAGGTTGGGTTTGAGAATGAGGATGGATTAAGGATGAGGGGTGTATTGTATAACCTGTGTGGCCTCACTGATGATGGGTGGGTTTCCTGCAAGCTGCATTCCGGTTAAGCCATGGCAGCTCATACCGACAGGTGCATCATCTCCTCTCCCATCTCCTCCCCCCTCTATACCGCATCGGATAAAACGTCCGGGCCAACAAACACCGGAAACCATCAGAGATGAATTCATGTCTTAATGCTTATAATGATCTGATCGATTCTGTAAATACTAGCTAACAGTTAGCCTGCTGGCTCGGGATCTATCTCGCTGGCCCTGTCCGCGCTGAAGAACTAATAGACTTCCTCCTCTATCGTTAACTTAAATCCTCGTTTGCGTGTCAGGCTCACCTCTCAGCCATGTTTCCAGTTTCTTCCTGTCGTTTACAATAAATCCAAGCTCGTCTCCATGTCACCGCAGTCTCTCATAGACTCGGTTAAGTCCCACAATGACTCAATCACATCCGCTCACCGCCTTCAAAATAAGAGCAAGCCCGGAAATAGGCCAGCATCATTTAGTAAACACGTGACACACGGTGATACGAAGTTAGGCAGATGTTGAGGACCCTGATGGAAGCCGTAGGCCGATCCGCCCTACATTATAATGACTTAAAGGTGAGGTGAATAAAATTTGATGATCTTCTTACCGTGTCACTGTTTAAGCATAAGGATTGGCGAGACTTTGACATGATTCAGACTGCAGTGGTGGATTACCTATTCAGATCCTTTACAAGAGTAAAGTACTCATGTTGTGAAAACTAAGAATATACTAAGGTATATATATATAATATAATGCAAACAACAGCAATGGAAAAAAGCTCACCCACCAATTTACAAGGGATGAGTGAAACCATGATGCATAACTACTCTGACCAGATTCATCATGGAAAAAAAACTCCTCAAAATTGAAGAGAAAACTCCAAGTGCACTCCAGAATCTAACTTATACATCACAACAATATAATAAAGCAGCAAAATTCTGTACAACCCCAAATGACAAGGTTATACAGACCCTTCACTCGATAGTACATGGTACAATCATTAGACGGAAACAGAAAACTAATTTAAAACAAAATGTATGAAGTAAAAATGAAAACATCTCATCGAAACTGAAATTGAATGAACTCATCCAATAAATGTGCATTAAAAAAAAAATAAACGAATGAAGGTGTGATTTCAGTCTGTTTAGATTAGTTGTAGAAGAGTCACCAAACCTACATCTGGTACGATTAATCAATAAATGACCCACCCTAAAATGTATACCATGAATTAAAATAAAGAATGAAAAAAATAAAATTCTAAGTCAAATTTGTTGTGTACCACTGAATGAAGAGCAAGTTCAGGCATCATACTGATAACACCAAATGTTTAAATCTATAAATGAATGAGAACAGAATAGAATAAACCATCATCATCACAGAAAATATACAAGAGTGTATAATTTCACTTTAGCTGATTGCGTGGTGGAAAGTGTCAGTGGTTATCTGTGACAGAAGATTAGCATCAGAGTAAAGGGAAAGGTTTACAAAAGGGCAGTGAAAGCAGATCTGCTGTACGATTTAGAGAAGGGGTATGGACTTGTTACTCCAAACGAGGACAAATTGAGATTGTTTGGACCCTTGAGAAGGAGGGATAGTGGATCTATTGGTAGAAGTATGCTAGAGATGGAGAGATGGAAAAAGTTTTTTTTTTATTGATCCTTTTATCTGCTTCTACCTTTTAGCACTTTGACATTTGATCCAAATGAAAAGGGCTTAATAAATTAAATGTATTATTATTATTATTAAGACCAAAGAGGAAGTTTCTGAATGTGGTGAGAAGGGACATGCAATTGGTTGGTATGACAGGGGAAGATGCAGAGGACAGGGTAAGGTGGAAACAGGTGATCCACTGTGGAATCTTCTAAAGCAGAGGTTCTTAACCTGGGTTCGAGCAAACACCAGGGGTTCGTTGAGTCTTGAGTTTTGAAGAAATCATATTTTATTTTTCCAATTACGAAGGGTTGGGTGAATGCACTGATGAAGCTTGCAGGGTTCAGTACCTCCAATAAGGTTAAGAACCACCGCTCTAAAGGGAACGACTAAAAGAAGAAAAAGAAGAAGAAAAAGAAGAAGAAAAAGAAGAAGAAAAAGAAGAAGAAAAAGAAGAAGAAAAAGAAGAAGAAAAAGAAGAAGAAAAAGAAGAAGAAAAAGAAGAAGAAAAAGAAGAAGAAAAAGAAGACTTTGACTTTTAACAAACCTTTATTTCTGGTACACTAACTTAAATTCTTACATGCCCATTTCGACATGAACAATAATGACAGAAATGTTTCTGCTCACACAAACAAGATTAAAAGTTCAGCACCAGAGAGGTGTCCTCCCCCACTGAACACAGGACCTGTTTGATGGACCACACTACTTTAAACCCACCGATGTTGTGGGTCAGTCGGTAGTAAGTGTGTTCCACCCTTAGACGAGCCGCCACCAAACCTTTCAGACTATGGATGGGATCAGTTGGACCTTCTCCCAAATTCTGGTTTTTACGGGTTTTCCAAATGGCAAGCTTGGCATTTGCAAAAATGAAATTGATTAGAACCAACGTTTTGCATTTTTTCAGGGTGTATTTAGGTCCAAAAACAAACAGTGGGACAGAGAAAACCTCTCCCAATGCCTCCACCCATCTCTTCAGTAAAACATAGAGACCTGCCAAACGAGGACACGACACCACTAGATGTTCTACATCCTCTGTGTCAGAGCAGAACCAGCAGCTATCCCCTATACACGGGTCAAGGTGAGCTCGGTATCTGTTTGTAGCTAGAGCTCCATGTATAATCCTCCACTGGAGGTCACCCATCCGTTTTTCAACTGGAGGCTTATACAGGACCCGCCAGCTGCCTTTAGGGGAAACGTCTGAGCCAAAGACCCCCGTCCACCTCGACTCCCTGACTCCTGTTAGTGATCGGAGGTTAAGTACTTTGACGCAGCTCGAGTACAGCTGCTTCCCTCCGCAAGAGCTGAAAGTTCCGAGCACCGGGGTCCCCAGAGTGAGGAGCCGGTCTCTCCCCTCCACCCAGTCACCAACAGCAGGACCCACAGTCAGGGAGGGGAAGACATAACCGGACCTCCCGCTCCACTGATCTGCCAGGGCCCGGCTCCGGGCGAAACCCCTGAGCGGAGCAGGCAGCGACCGGCACACCCCATCCACGAGACCCCGTAGGACTCTCGTTGACCGGATACCCGTCCTCTCTGCCAGTCTGTCCTCTGTAGTCCCTGTGAGGTATCCCAGCTTGGTGATCCCAGCCTCAATGAACTTCCTTCTGACGGTTGGCGAGGAAAACACGGTGTTGGACATTAGGGGATTGTTAAACAATGGCTCCTCAAATAGCCCCATTCCAGGCAAGGGGTCAGTGGGCCGGGAACAGTCCAGGGTCTTCCAGGCATCCATCACCGAGCTGTAGAAGGTGGTGATTCCCGTAAGGTCACACTCAGATGACCTCATCAGGAATAGCTGTTTGTCAAGCTTGAGGCGACCAGCCTTCCACAGCAGTGTTCGGGCCACATCCAGCCAAGAGACAGCGCAGCCGTACAGCAGCCGTTGAGCCGCCTGCAGTCTGAAGGCCGCGGTTCTGGAGGCAATGTCTATGAGGCCCTGCCCCCCCTCTGCCACCGGGAGGTACAGGACCGATGCACGCACCCAGTGATGACCAGACCAAAAAAAGTCCACAAGTAACTTCTGCAATTGTTGAATGAAGCCCGGTGGAGGAACGAGAACTTTCAGTTTATGCCAAAGAGTCGAGGCAACAAGGTTAGTGACAATCAGAGCTCTTCCCCTGTAGGACAGCTGTGGTAGCAGCCATTTCCATTTAGACAACTTAGCTTGCACCTTTCCCAGCATTCCCTCCCAGTTCTGCCTCTCTATGTCCTCGTTTCCTAAATATAACCCAAGCACCTTTAGCCCTCTGGTTCCCCACACGAGGTTCCCTGGGAGAACCGGAGCGTTCCCGACAGTCCAAGGACCTATCAGACACGCTTCACTCTTCTCCCAGTTCACCCTGGCTGAGGAGGCGCTTTCATACAGGGTCAGGCTGTCCCGCAACTCTTGAACATCCCCCTGACCCTGTATGAAGACATTAACATCATCAGCGTATGCTGATACAACCACCCGGGACCCTTGACTTGGCTCGGGCAGCTGAAGCCCACCCAGCCGGTTCCTCTACCTGCATAGCAGAGGCTCGATGGCCAAGCTGTATAACTGGCCTGAAATGGGGCAGCCCTGCCTGATCCCTCTCCCCACCGGTACAGGACAGCTCAAACCTCCCCCCACCTTAATTACACAACAAACATCATGGTACAGTAGTTTTACCCACGCCAGGAAATGCTCCCCAACCCCAAATGCCTGCAGTGTAGCAAACAGGAAAGAGCGGTCTACACGATCAAATGCTTTTTCCTGGTCGATCGCAACTATACCCGTGGTGATGTCATATGACTTGCACATATCGAAAGTGTCTCTCATTAAAAACAAGTTGTCAAACATTGACCTGTCAGGGACACAGTAGGTCTGATCAGCACCCACCAGCAGGTCAATAAAACCTTTAAGTCTATTTGAGAGAACCTTCGACAGGATTTTATAGTCCGTGCATAATGGGGCCACTGGTCTCCAGTTCTTGAGCAGTATCAGGTCCCCCTTCTTAGGTAGTAGGGAGATCACTGCGCGCCGACAAGAGGCTGGAAGCGTCCCTGTGTTAAGATATTCTTTAAAAACATCAAACAAGTCATGTTGAAGAATACTCCAGAAGTGTTTAAAAAAGTCACTGGGTATTCCATCCAATCCTGGGGATTTGCCAGAGGACAACTGGGACACAGCAGTGGTCAGTTCCTCCAGAGAGAGGTCAGAGCCCAGGGTGGCACGCTCCACTGGACTCAGCTGTGGGAGGTCCTGCAGGAGGTCGGCAGTCGCATCCGCATCACAGACCTCCACCTTAAACAGGTCGGTGTAAAACTCCACAGCTAGCCTCCTCATCTCCGAAGGCTCAGCGGTCAGACGTCCGTCCGGTAGACGGAGACAGACCAGATGTTTCCTCTGTGCCTCCGACCTCTCCAAGTTAAAAAAGAAGCTGGTCGGAGCATCCATGTCCTTTAACATGGTGAATCTGGCCCGGACCAGCGCCCCTTTAGCCCTCTCCTGCAGAAAGGAGTTCAGATTCCTTCTCTTGCAGATAAGTAGATCCTTTTGTGAGGCAGACCCCTTCTCCAGCTCCCTGATCTCTGCCTCTAACTGTTCCACAGCCCTCCGAGTTTTAGCGGTGGAGTAAGCTGTGTACTGCTGGCAGAAGAACTTGATTTGGGCCTTCCCTACCTCCCACCACTGATCCAGTGAAGGAAAGGAAGCTTTCTCTGATCTCCAGTTTGCCCAAAACAGTTTGAAGTTGTCACAAAAATTTAAATCCTGTAAGAGAGTCACGTTAAAATGCCAGAAAGATCTCGGTTTCACCGTCGGAGATAAAACCAGCTCTGCTAGGAGTAAATGATGGTCAGTAAAAGCAACTGGAAGAATCTGACAGTTGGCAGCATGAGTAATAAAAGAGGCCGACAGATAGAACCTGTCCAGCCGGGCCGCACTAATCCTGCCATCCGTTACTCTGACCCAGGTGTACTCCTTAGCAGAGGGATGTTGGTTCCTCCACAAGTCCACTAGATCCGCCTCTTCCAGCATCTTAGCCAGAAATGTGGAGGATTGAGGGTGGAGTTCCTGTCCCGTCCTGTCCATAGGAACATCACAGCAGCAGTTCCAGTCTCCCCCCAATATAACACAATCTTTCTGGCCGATAAGTTTCAATGTGTCTGTCACTCTCTTGAAGACCTCCAGACGATCAGGACCATGGTTGGGTGCGTAGACATTTATGAAGCTAAAATTAAAGCCATGTATTTCTGCATTCACCAGTACAACTCTGCCTTTCACAATCTCTCTGCTGGATAAAATCTTTGCTTTTGTACTGGGGGAGAACAACACAGTGACTCCAGCGCTGCTACTGGAGCCATGGCTGAGGACAAGCTGCCCCCCCCACCATAAGCCCCAGTCAGTCTCGTTCAGGGCGTCACTGTGTGTCTCCTGCAGAAATACTACGTCCAACTTCTTCTGACTGATGACCTCTGGCACCAGCGCTCTTTTTTGTGCTGTTCTACCTCCGTTCATGTTTAAAGAGGCCACCTTTAAGTTCTGCATGTGTTAGGGAAATATGGACAGAGCAGTGAAGAAGCAGTCAGAAGGAGAAGAAGCACCCGGTGTTGTATGACCATGGATCAACTGATTGAAACTTTCCCTCGTTTGGCACTTTTGGCACCTTTCAAACCCTTCCTCAAGCCTGTGACAAGTTTCTTGAGGCGGTACCGCCTCTTTTTGTCCAGCTTTTCCTCTCCTACAACCTTCTGTAGAGGGCTCACTGTCTGTATGAACTTTCGTATGTCCGGAAAGTATTCACTCACATCTACCACCCTTCCAAACGTATCATCCAAGAAATCATTGATTTCTTCCAGAGAGTAGATGTCTGACTTCTGAGTGAGACTATCAGTAACTGACATATCATCGGAGTCAGACTGATCCTCCATGTCATTACCCAGCCTGGACTGCAGCGGTTCTGGCCGCCGTCCAGCAACACCAATCGTACTCTGAGCTGAAGAGCCCACATCTGCCGCCTCATCCTGCTCATCTGCAGCTTCAGGCTGACCTGCAGCGGCAGACGCTGAATGAACTTCAGCAGAAACTACATTTATTTCCTCATTTATTTCCTCATTTCTTACATTATCGGTGACAACATTAACATTTTCCTCTGTACTCACCAGAGTTTCAGCCTCCAGCTCTCCTGCTGTGTCTCCTGCAGTAGCAGACTGCTTCTCTGATGAGCTTGCTGCCATAGCAGGTTCCACAGCCACCGGAAAAACAGCCGCGCTGCCCTCAGGCACGCGACCCTCCTCAACGGAGCCCTTGGCTGGGGCGACGTCCGCCGCCGGCACCCTCTCCGCGGATCCGGACACCGCAGAGCACCGGGCAGCGGAGTCACCGGCCACGGTGACTTCCGCCGCCGGCACCCTCTTCGCGGATCGGGACACCGCAGAGCCCCGGGCAGCGGAGTCACCTGCCGCACCTGCAGCAAGTCGGCCCCAAGCAGGCGGCACGGCGGTTCCGCTCACCTCTCCGCCATCGGTACCGGCAGGCACCGGTATATTCTGCCTGTGCGGACATGCCACACTCGAAACACTTCATGCTTCCCGAACTCGCGTACACCATGAAGGAAACGTCCTCGTGTTTGACACGGAACGACACCTCCAGAGTCTGAGTGGGCGAGTCCAGGAACATGAACGCTTGTCTCCGGAAAGACTGGACATGTTTCAATAATTCGTTCTTGCAACCCAGACCGATCGAGCGGAACCCACTCGCGAACCTCCCGAAGCGCTTCAGTTCTCTTTCGAGTGCTTCGTTCGGGATGAACGGAGGGACTCCGGACACGGTGATCCGGGTTGAGGCCAAAGCCAGCGGAGAAACCTGGAGAAACTCGTTCTCCAAATTTATTCCGCTCTCAATAAGCCGAGCGACGCAGTTCTGCGCTCTGAAAAAAACCACCAGAGCTTTGCTCATTCTGGAGGCAGAAGAGATGTTTCGGTGTCCTACCTGATCCCCAACGGACATCAGGACCTGCTCCACACTGGAGCTGGAAGGTGGCACCAGCCTCGCGCCATGTCTCAGGGACACGGACGGCGTCTCAGAGGACGCCATCCTCGCCACGAAACACGTTAAACACACTCTAAACAATACTAACCTTTTACACAGTTTATCCAATATAATACAACGGTCATACAATTTATATCAGTAGGAAATCGATTGAAAGTTTTCAAATTTTCCCTCGCTCTTCTCCACCACACTCCCACACACCGGAAGAAGAAGAAGAAAAAGAAGAAGAAAAATTTTAATCTGTGGGATTAATACTTACATTAACAATCAATATAATCATCCACCATGTACATTTCAATCACAATGGACTGGAAATTATCATGTGCTGGATGGACCAGCACATGACACTTATGTATTGTAGAGGACCCTCACTCTGGAGTGGTTTAGGCACATACGATGCACAGTGACGTGGATTCTTCTTTCTGTCTTGAATGTGAATGTAATTGAGGTGACATCATTTCCCCCAACTTCTCCCCTTCTTTTTTTTCTTCCTTTGTCTTGGAATTCTACTAATGATATCTAACCCTTAAAGTAGTCCAATAAATATTCAATTTAACGGCATTGCATGTTGAACTGCAGATAGGATAGGACTCTATTACAGATAGGGTTCTCCATACCTTATTGAATACACTGTTCAATATCCAAATTCATTTTGAGAACCATTTCGAAACCCTTGAATATCCAAATATTTAAATATTATATATCCTTATTAACATCCACAGTGAACAAACATGAAACTAAAAGGAAAAGTTTGGTTAAAATAAAAGTGGCTAAAATTTTTAGTCTTTTCCTTTTTATTATATTATCCATTTACTCATTTATTTTTTTGAATTCAGAGCCTCCTGCTTTAAGAGTCTCTTAGACCTCTTGGTTCATTTAGGGGCTTTTAAAAGATGGTAAGGGTTAAGGTTTTTAAATTCTGTTGTGAAGGCTTCACATATGAATATACAGAGTTGATACCTAGTAAAGGAGTGAAATTGAGTTCTGGCAAATATTGCTTATTGATTGTCTCTCTAACTCTCTGGGCTGAGCTGGTTGTATTTTCCCTTTGATGTCTTCATTTGTAATTTATGAATTTAAGAGGTTACTTTCTTTACGCAAACCACATCAGAGTTATCTCTGAAAAAAATCTTAATAAATAAAAGTCAAAAATGTATGCAATACACAAGTAAAATTTTTCTGAACTGCACTCTATGCTTAAACATAAATGTAGCTCTTTGAAAAACATATTTACCATCATAAACAGACAGGCACACAGAATCTAACATAACAAGGTGTAGTGTAGTAGTAGTTCAACCCGGGATTCACTGCTGGTAAGATGATCCAGTGTGCCATAGGTGGAGATCTCTTTTGGCCTAACGGTCCATTGTGATCTCCAGAGTGCTTCTTCCATCCCTTGGTACTCATTCCCCTCTACAACCATTTCCTCTAACGGTTGATCCTCTTGTGCTTCCCCAACTTGATTTTCACCCTCCATAACAACATAATTTCAAGCTCCATCCAGAGCTACAGGTAATGTATAGCCCTTGACCTGAGTGTCCGTTTCCTCCCTAGCAGTAGGATAAAACTCAGGGGCTTTGGCACTTAGCTTTTGCTCAGTCTTCGGATCAATAAAATTCATGAGACCAACCACATTTGGAAAATTAATCAAACAAGACATTGAAGATATGATCAAGGAAGACAAGGGATCAACAGACTACAAACTCACTAAAACAGAACACAACGCCTTAAAATAACTAGGAAGTAACCAGGATATCACAATCAGAATTGCTAACAAAGGAGGAAGTATAGTATGTAGAGTCCTACAAAGAGCTAAAGAATAACCAGGTAAATATTATTATGAATGCAATTGATAGCCTCCTCATGCACTCATTTGAATACAACTTGATCAACTGAATGCAACTGGAACCATACACCAGGACACCTATTATATATGGTATATCTAAAATACACAAAAACGCAAACCATCCCCCCACTAAGACCAATTGTTTCAGGAATCCAATCCATCAAAGAACCAGTATCCAAATTTGTGGATTCTCACTTAACAAACCTGGTGACCTCCATACCATCCTTTCTGAAGGATACCAAAGATTTAATAAACTGACTGGACAACTGGACGAGACTACTATCCTTGTATCCATGGATGTGAAAAGCTTATACATCTGCATTCCCAATGATATCGGCTTACCATCCATTTTCAAATACATCTCCCTGAGGGACCCTCATAGCTTGCCTCCCAATGAACTGCAATTTACAACTGGAATCTAACCACCACACCATCCTCTTCCTGTACTTAACTGTATCCAAGCATAGAGAAGGAAGTATCCACACCTCTCATCCAAACACTCTCCGCCACTACAACAGTAACCCTCCAAAACATTTAAAACAAAACATACCCAAAGGACAGTTTTTACGTTTTAGGATGAATTGTCGCGATTGGAGGAATTCACCCATAAAGCAGAAGAGATAAAATCCAGATGCAGTGCAAGAAACAACCCTCTGACTGTTATTGACAGAACCCACGATTGTGCTTTGTCATCTCCAAGAGCTGATTCTCAAGCAAAAAAAAAAAATCTCCATCACCTTAAAGTTAAAGTTCAACCATGGCCTCCATAAACTTCGGGAAATAACAAACAAACTGGCATATCCTACAAGCAGAACCATCATAACGTGAGATCACTAAAGATGAAAAGAGGAACCTCCTCTTTTTTCATTCGGATGCACACAGACCATTGGAGATAAGCTGGTTCCCACCTTCCAACCTAGTAAACCCAAAGGCACATGGCTTAACATACAAGGAAACTACAGATGTGGAAACTGCCACCATTGTCAGAACACCACAAACATTAAATACTCCCACCCAAACACGGCCAAAACGTGGTCAGTGGTCTACATGCTAACATGCCCTTGTGGACAGGCATACACTGGACAAACAAAGAAAGCACTCAAACAACGCATTTCAGAACACAAAACAGCCATCCTCAGAGGGAATATGGACTATTCCGTGGCCAACATTACCAAGATGCCAAACATGGCCCTCCAACCACTTTACACTTCAGTGGACTGGAACAGGTGACCGTCCCAATCAGGGGAGGCAAACAACCCAAACTAATCACTCAGGGAGAGATCTACTGCATCCCCACACCCAATACCATGACACCTGCTGGACTGAATGATGACTTTACCTTCAAATGTCTTCACTGCACGGATTTTAGCTACTACAACACACAAATTCTGAATTGTGACCATACCTACATACCAGGGACCTAGGTGACCTCAGGACCACCACCGGGAACAACCGCATGCCCCTTCCTGGTTATCTATTGCTCTAATCATTTCATCCTCCCCTTGTGACATCATGAGTCAACTTTGAAGCACCGAGTATAAATTGCTGTAACTCAAATCACATCCTCCTAAACTCTTTTATTGATCTGAAGAAGGCTCCAGAAGCCAAAACATTAGCAGAATTTGGAATAAAGAACTTTTATCATTGGAGTTATTGACATTTGTTTGCTTGCACAGGTTATTTCGTAGGTGCAACCTTTTTTTTCCTCCACTTCTTTGATCCTTAGTTGTTAGGTTGGTGGAACACAACGTACTAGAGGAAGACACATCCACTTCCACCATCCTGCTATGTTTGAACCATAAACTTCATTATTTATTGTTTTAGTGACCTTTAATAATTTCAACACATTTTTTTAATTACAGTATAAACACATTTTAGCATCCCTTTAAATAAAAGGTGGGCATCGAGCAGGTCCACAACATCAGATGCAGCTACCAAACATATGATCTTGCAGCGTGACAAAGCACAAAGACTCCAGGGAAAAAGTCAAGTTTGTAACATGCAATAATCCAGTGAAATGCATTCCATCGAGTGGGATGTATAAAGAAGGAGAGTGAGAGAGGAAGAGAAAAAAGCTCAGTGCAGTGCAGCTTCCTAGCAGTCTTACCTATAGTAGCATAGCTAAGAGCTAACTTGAGCCAGCCTTAATTATATGCATAAAGGAATGTTTTAAGCCTGTTCTTAAATATTTTTTTTCTGCCCCATGAGCCCAGACTCGGAGACGGTTCCACAGGAGAGGAACCTGAAGGCTGAAGGCTCTAGCTCCCATTCTACCTCTGGAGACGTTAGAGACTACAAGTAACCCTGAATGCTGGAAGCGCAGTACTCTGGTTGGACAATATGGAACTATGAGCTCATTCAAATATGTTCGTGCCTGACCATTAAGGGCTTTGTACGTGAGCAGAAGGATTTTAAATCCGATTCTAGATTTTACCGGGGGCCAATGCAGGCAAGTTATTACAGGAGAGATATGTTCTCTTAACCTAGTTCTGGTTAGCAAACGTGCAGCAGCGTTTTGGATCAGCCGAAGGGACTTCCGAGACTTATTTGGACCACCTGCTAGTAGGGCATTGCAGGAATCAAGCCTGGAAGTAACAAATCCTCCATCTCCATCCATCTTCATCTCCTGCAGCTCCATTTCCATCCATCTCCAGAATCCTTCTACCAAAATGTTTACTAGCCCTCATGTCAGAACCATCTCAATTTAGCCTCTCTTGCTTTGTCTCCACGATGTCTAGCCTGGTCTGACTCTCTGATGTGTTTGTTTCTAGTTCTGTACATCCTCGTCACTCCCAAAGAAAATCTTTTTTTCTTCATTGCCACCTCCATCTCTGCCTTCTATCTTTTGGTCAGTTTCCCTCTACTTTTACTGCTACTCTTCTATCATAGATAAATCCTGACAGTCTTTTCTACCCACTCCACCCTACCTGCATTTGTTTCTTCCACTCTTATCCACACTCCCTGTTGCCCTGAACAGTTGACCCCAAGTACTTAAACTCCTGGATCTTCTTCACCTCTACTCCTTGAATCCTCCATTTCATACGCACACATGAATTCTGTTTAACTGAGACTAATCTTCTTTCGTCATCTCTCCAGCGTATACCTCCCCCTCTCTAGTTTTTCTTCTACCTGATACCTTCTCTCATTACAGATTGCAATTCCATCTGCAAACGTAATAGTCCACGCAGACTCCTGTCCAACCTCGTCTAAAAGCCTGTCCATCTCCATAGCAGACAAGGGGGGTCAGAGCCAATCCTCGATGCAGTCCCACCTCCACTTTAAACACATCAGTGACACCTACTGCGAATTTCACCGCTGCGATGCTGCTCTCATACATATCCCGTACAAGGTACTCTGTCATATGCTTTCTATATCCAGAGAGACACAATGAAACTCCTTCTGACCTTCTGTGTACTTCACCAGCACCCACAAAGCAAACATTACATCTGTAGTGCTCTTTCTTGGCGTGGAACCAAACTGCTGTTCATAAATGATCACTTCTTTCTCTTATCCTAGCTTCCAGTACTCTTTTCCAGATCTTCATTGTGTGAATCATTAGCTTTAAACCCCTGTATTTGCTGGAGCTCTGAACTTCACCCTTTGTCATGCCTTGTAATTAGGTTTGTTGTCATATGGTTTCCTGATTGCTTCTCCACCCTTGATTGTTAAAACCTGCGTCCTGTTAAGACTCTGCCTCAGTGTATTTAAGCTGTGCTCACGTTCCCACCTGTGCCAGATCGTGTTGTTCCATTGTGCCAACCTATCCAGCGTAATTCCTAGTGTTCCATGGTTCTGATCTCTGCTTGTAAGAAACCTTGTATTTTTGCCTGCTTCCTCGGCTATTGTTTGCCTGACCTTACGAGTAAAGACTTTATTCACCCGACGTTGTATTAGTCGTGCTTGTGGATCCTAATTGTGGTGCCAGCTTGACACCCTTGTTCTTGAAAATCGACAAAATTGCACTTTCCCTCCATTCCTCAGGCATCCTTGCACTCTCCCAGATAATGTTGAAAAGTCTAGTTAATTACTCTAAATACTCTATACTCCACAGCTCCAGTGGAATGTCATCAGGACCATAAGCTGCTCCCATATCCACCTTACTAATCCTTGAGACTTCTTGATTTACAATTCTCACACCATCCAGGCCTCTCTCTCTCATTTTCCTATTCATCAGTTCCCCAAAGTACTCTTTCAATCTTTGCCTCGTACTCTTCTAATTTTTAAGCACATTTCCATCCCTATCCTTAATCACTTTAACCTGAGATACAACCATTTGATCTCTCTGCCTCGCCAACTGGTATAAGTCCTTTGTCCCAGTTGCCTTAGTGTCAAATTCTCATATAACTTGTCGAAGGCCTCTTTTTTTGCCTTTGCCAACTCACTATTCACCTCTAGTTACATCTCTTTGTACTCAAGGTGACTTTCTTCATCTCTCTTGCTATCCTTTTTGCTCAACTTTTTTTTACTTATAATCTCTTTGACCTACTCATTCCACCGCAAAGTCTCCTTTTTTTTCCCCCTTCTGTACAGAAGACAAACATAGCACCTTCCTACCCGTCTCCCTTATTACATTTGTTTCTTATTCCCTCAACCTGTGGATCATGCAGTCCCACCACTAGTCCAGTGTTTTATATACGTAATACATACATATATAACCATCCTTCCACGTGTCAGAACAACAACTACTATCAGTTTCACACATATTAAGGAAACGGGACTACCTAAGCACCCATTGCAACTAGCTGAAATTGTATGCAAGTTATAGAACTTTACAGTGAGGGTATCTGCAAATTGGAAGTGATTCTGACCCTTTGCACTATGTTGAATATTCGAACATTGGGAGATTTGCTGTATGAGCGGGAGGGCGCAGTATTTTTTTATTTATCAGTACTACTTTATTTTTTCTTTTGAAATTACGCCCAAATAAGAATTTTGGGCCTGGGTCAACCACTCTCTCGCCCTGCCCACACTTCGTAAGAGTCCTGTTCTCTACCTGTTGCTATTTTCCACTTTTCAATTATCAAATTATCAAAGTCATCCTACATACTAGGATTATATGCTGTCTGGCTATGTTCTCCCCTGTCACCACTTTGCAGTCTCCAATCTTTGAGATTGACGTTTTTGCATAGGATGTTGTCCACCTGCCTGCTCATACCTCCACTCTTACAGTATATGTCACCCTCAGTTCCTCTCTCTTCTTGAAATATGTATTAACCACAACCATTTCCATTATTTCCGCAAAAACTAAAATCATGATTGAATGAATAAATTAATATATTTCATCTATAAATAAAAAAAATTCAGGAAACACACAAAAGAAGAGTAACAATGTCTAAAAAGGATTAGGTAAAAGTAAAACTGTTTTAAACTGTTTGGATTATTACTTCCTTCTAACTTCTCTCTGAACTCATACATCATTTACAACTTCTAAATGTATTCATAACCAAACCACAATCGTGGGTTCTGTCTATAACAGTCAGGGGGTTGTTTTACAAACAATCATTCTCAACTATTTGTATCATATAATTTTACAAATGACTAACCCAAATTTATAAGGTACATATATATTCTCATAGTGTCAAAAAATAAAAATAAGCAACCCTTGACCCCTTCGTTTTCCATAGACCTCCAAATAAAGCTTATTTAAAAGAGTTTTTAAATTGATTTAAATTTGTCCTTTGCTTCAACCCATTACCTAACCTGTTTCATAAATCTACCTCACAGACTGACACACACGTGTTCTTCTTTGTTGTAAAAGCACAAGCTTAAAAATATAAATAAATATATATATTCTGTTCTTGAACTTATGTTCAAGGCAAAAACATAAGGGGCAGTTTGAAATTTGGCCAGATCCATAAACTTCCATTCATGTCACTTACAAAATAATGTGTTCCTTGTATCCCACATTCCATGATATCCTGATTGCTCTATTTTGTAGTATGCATATGTTGCTTTTATAAGTGTTTCCCCAAAATCCACAAAGTAATTCAGAAGTTGTTGAACAGGTGAAAAGTACAGAATGTCCAGGGATTTATAGTTCAGTGTGTGTTTTGTGATCACACACTGATGATTGATCCATAAGCTTTGTTCTTACAGATCAATCATGAGGTTTCCAGCAGATTTTGTAGTCCACACTCACACCAAAAACTCGAAACGTACTCAACAATACATCATGAACTTAAAATGACATAGCTGGCCAAATTTGGAGTGAACCAGCAAGTTGTAATAAATCAAAGACTGAGGTTTATCATTTCCTATTGGCACAAATGGGCACTATGGAAAAGGCTGATTCTGTCATTTAGACCTTTTAAGTGTGGGACCTTTATCAGTGTGGAGATGTTGGTGAACATCAGATCACTTACAGGGGAGTTATGATGACCACTCAGATCCTTCACACCAATGCATGGGATGAATGGGGTACTAGTCGTTTATCAAAGTATAAAACATTAAATTTTCTGTTGCCACTAGACGTCACTTTGTCAAAAGATGACTCATTTAGACATCTTTAGGGTTGGACTTTCACCCAACATTTTAAGTTTAGGTCAAATCCGACTACATACACCCAGGTTATGACAATTTCGTGTTTTCTTGGCGAGACATCAAGATTTGCAGCCCAAGACTATCCAGACTTGTAAAGACAAATTTAAAATTTTTACTTAAAATTTTCAACCCTTATCTCCTGAAAATGTTAATCATGTTAATGCATCATCAGTTTTGAAGTCAATCGGGTCAAAAGCCTCGAAATTGCACATTTATTCAAAATGGCCAGCTTCTTGTTAGGGTTAAATCATTGCACGAAGAGACTATTTGGTAGATTCTGATTTGATAATTATGTGTACCAAATTTAATACTTCTAGGTGAAACTAAGTCCAATGGAGAGGTTCTTTTGACAGTTCATAGGGGGTGCTTTGGAGCCATTTTACCATGCCCCCTAACCATAAAGTATGGAATTTTTCACCCCAATTAATAAGTCTGTAAAGTTTCATGAGTTTTCGCTCACAATGAAGCCCACAAGAAGGCAATTCATTTGGGAGGACTATAATAATAAAAACTTCTTTCAAAACAATAGGGTCCTCCGTCCATGCACTTAGTGTTTAGGCCCTAATAAAGGGGTCCATGTAAAGCAACCTACTAATTGGTCCTTCAACATCCCCAAGATAATGAAGCTATCTTAATATCACTACATAGCATCCATAGACTGGGGTGCTGACGGTGATGTTTTCACTGTCAGCGGTGTACCTGGGTTTTCCCAAGAGGCAATCGAACTTACTCCAGAAGTATTTGTAATCTCGGTATCCATAACAGATATGGTCCAGTTTATGCTAGAGATGAGGGACCAGTTGATTGCAGACAAAAAAGAAGTCGAAGTAAGAATTGTGAGGCCCAGAGGAATAATGATAAAATGCGTCAACCAGATAGGAAGAAACGGAAACAGACTTGTGAGTTGAGAGGGGAAGGAAGAAGCTGACATGAAGGAAATTGATGTGAAAGTGGAAGCTGACTTGCATGTATTACAACCAGCTTTACAGCTTTTTAAGGTCTTCCAAAAGCATGATCACTGTTCACTTACATTCCTGGCACAAGATACTTTGTGCACATTTCTTATCTTTTGCCATCAAAATCATTTCCCTCTTCAGCTAGGGGAAACCTTCAGTATGAGATGCAGACCCTGCATGTTGGTTTCGGAAAGATTGACCCATTGAACTTTAAATATACCAGTTTTGTCACAATTGTTTTTATGACAGACAGTGCTATGAAAATGTCCGCCAGCATTTGATTAAGGCCCACGTTCAATTTAGTTTGTAAATCAGCAACGTCCTGCACACAACACTGCACAAATATGGATACTGAGATGGATTGACTCTTCTCCTGTAAGATAATAGCTGGTCAAATGTTGAGGGTGTAATCATAGCAGACATGGAACTTTTGTTCTATATCCGTCTGCACATATACTTATGGTTTGTGCAAAGATTGGTATAAACCATTTCTTAAAAATACACAGAATTTGATCTTGCAGTAGAAAAGTATTTTCTGTGAGTCTGAGTATATGTGACCCACTCCAGCCCTCTTTGAAAGACTAGATTATTATGTTTTATATGGAGAATATAGCTATTTCTCATCAAAGACAGCAAGTCTGAAACACAAAGATGAGATAAGACAAACAAGGAGGAAAAGACAGGCAGTAACATTGAGGAGTAGTGAAGTGGTTTGTGTTCCACCCCTACCCCTCAGCCAGCCCAGAGACTATGGAGTCCTGAGAACCGAACACAGAGCAGTGATGTTGACATCATACACTGGCTCGGCACCCATTGGTTCATGTCGTACTAGTTGTTGGAGTGCTGGGCCAGGATCTTGCAGCAAGACCCCACCAGTGTAATGCGCCCCCTCCAGGGTCCAACAGAGGCTGGATAGCTCTGCCTGCCCCCCTCAAACCACAAAAAAACTTGGGATGTAGAGCCCACACCACCACAGGGGCCCAGGTACAACAAACAGGCCCTAGACACGGTAAAGACCCTGACAGCACTGCTGGACCACACAGGCAAACCACCGTGGTACTTCAGAGTCTGTCTCAAATGCATATTTAACCTTGTTATGTGGCCTGATTTGCTAAGTTCCCAAATAGTGAGTGCTAAATTACGTGTTCAGGTTTACCAATGCTTGTTTGATTTGTAGTTTTCGAGTGATCTTCTAAGAATAATTGCCATGACAACAGATGCAACCATAGTGGAGAAGGTACTATCTAAATAAGGGTTTTATGTGTGTTACTAGTTTCTGTCATAGAGCGTGTGTGCGGATAGCAGATTGACCGCAAGCACAAAATTTAATTTAATGCCATGGAACTGGAGGTACAAGTGAAAGAGACAAATACATATTTTTGAGATGCAGCAAAGAAATCTGAATACTACTAAAAGAAATGCTATATGGGAGAGTAAAGTCAATACTGTGGGTAAAACGAGAAGAGTGCTTCATACTATAACATTTTGCAAAATAAACTTGAGATGTAGTCTTGATGATGGATTCATCCTTTGCACAGGAGATGAGGGACAACCAGGCAGCTGATCGGTACTGGATCTGGTCTGGCGCTGTCTAAGAGGGCCATGGCAACAGGGATCGAAGATGCGGTACAGGCAGTTGGTCACTCAATCGAAATGGTCCCACAACGCAGCATTCGGGGAATGGAGAGGGACGAGGCCACACAAGAGGAGCACGCACAGCCTTACATGTGGCCAGTGGTTCTCCTCCCCCACGTCCTGCTCCAGCCCCTGATGTTTGGCAATGTTGTCAAAATAAGGGTCCAAACAACGGAACTAGCTTTTCAGTATGCCAAACTGTGTCTGTGGCATCTAGCACCTTCCTTTCAAATGAATTAAATACAGATGCAATCAGAAGCACCACGGGGTAAGCTTCCTGTACAAAGCAGACCTGGTCCTGGTTATGGAAGAGGGTTGGATCTCTGAAATGGGATGGACAAGAACGGAGCCTTTGCCAAATTAATCCACATCGTCAATGGAAGCCAGCACAAAGATAGGCCCGCCCCAAGAGACACGGAGATAATCCCTCCCCCCTCTCCTTCTTACCTGAAAAAAAACATTCATTAACCAACGAAAACGAGCTCGGCATCTCAATCAGGTTGTATTTTTGTTTACAAATAATATAATTTAAATTGTACATTATCTATATATAATTTACTTATAGCATACAGATACATTCAATACAATACATTTAATTTCAGACAAAGTGTCCATGGGCAAGATACTGAACCTCATGTTGCTCCCAATGGCTGCTCCATTGGTATGTGAATAATGGCATGAATGGTTACTTCTCCTGATGAGCAGGTGGCAACTTGTATTACAGCCTCCATCATCACTGTATGAATGTCACGCTCACCATTGCGCTGGCTGGTATTGTTGCATCAAGGAAACTTCCTGCCAATCTCCTCCACAGTGTCCTACACTTACCCATGTCCTTCTTTGAGGTGACGACTAGTGGAAACCTCCTGAAATGCTTCTCTAAAGAGATTGACGCTATAGACTGTATGATTCCAGATGGGCTGAAAATTATGCTGGGCTACTTGTTCAAGCTGCTGGAAGTCTGCATCGTTCTGATGCTGACCACACCCTTCACTGGGCTTTTATTCCGCCCCCTCACCTTTGTCTACATTATAATGCCGGTAAACCTTTTTTTTTTTTTTTTTTGCATGTGATCCAGACATCTCTAAGGTACGACTTAGGCCTTACTGTCTTGTGGTCTCCAGAGTTTATATGTGGCGTCGTCCTGTCAGCTGCGACGACTGGAGGCAGTTATTCGTTCACCGATCTACAGCCACATCAACGAGACGGTGCAGGGCACCAGCGTCATCCAAGCTTTTGGCGAACAGAGGCGCTTTGTGCTGCTGGCCAACCTTCGCATTGACAACAACCAGGAGGCCTATTTTCCTCGCTTTGTGGCAACCAGGTTATTCCAAACAACTGGAGAAAATTTACCTCTCTGCAATCTGGCATTCACTCTTCATGTACAACCAACGCAGCCCCAACCACCCTAACACCCGACCCATTAAGTCAGGGAATTGTTTTAACCTGCACTGCTAAACAGGCTCATAATCAGGCTTTACATATTACTAGATTTTAATAAAAACATGTATTTATATCGCAGCCAAAGGTTGTAGATATACTCCAACTCATTGACATAGGTAGTAATTTGCCACAGAAATCCCTCTCTAGAGTCAATATCCCATTTTTAGACCATTTTAGGTCCATAGGCTATCCAACTGTGCAAAGTGTAGAATTTTCTTGGTGCTGTCCTTCAAAAACTATATAGAATAACATGAACTTTGGGGTATTTCTATCACATTTGTTGCACTAGTTGTCAAAGAGTTTCTTTGCAAATTCATTGATTATTTTGTTGCATAGTGTTACTATAATGTCATAATGTTATAGACTTTTTCATCTATATCAGGTAATGACATCAATATTGGTATTTTTTGTGTTTAATCACAGGTTACTGACAGTGAAAATTCCTTCTTTTAGGATTTACCTATCCATTGACCATTGTCATGCAAATACACTTGATACTTGTGAAGCTATTTGAAGTTACTTGTGTGTATAATTCAGGCAGGGCTTAACTAAAATAACCATTATGAGGAATTTAAAGCCAGACCTAATATCAGCTGTTGTAAAGGATATTTGTCTCTGGTTGTTTTCCAGTATAATCCAGAGTTAGGATTGAACTTAATTCTCATTACTTTTTTACATGTTTTATTTTTTACAGTGTTTTAATGTGTCCGTGTCAGATGGTTGGCGGTGAATTTTGAGTTTTTGGGGAATCTTCTGGTTTTAGCTTTAGCCCTACTGTCGGTGAGGGGTTGAGAGGAACTCAGCCCGGGTATCATCGGATTGGCAGTGTCACATTCTCCTCAGGTCAACAAGTGTTTGTCAACCTTATTATTAGAACAAGGAACAACAATAATCCAGAGTGTAAAGCTTACGTCAGACTGAGTTTACACAATATTGAACAGTCCATTTATATGGATGCTTCAGTATTTATATGTAGCCAAACAAGTGACTCAGTTAGCCGTGAACCTAAGTTAATGCTGTTGGTCACCAGAACTGTTTTACCGTATGAACCAGGACTGTTTCCCTGGTTGGTACTCGACTGTTTAACTGTTTCACTGTGTGAACCTGAACTGTTTGACTGTCTGACCCAGGACTGTGACTTGTGTTCTTGCAGGTAACAGGAATCTTGAGCTGGATTTTCTGTTCATGTACTGAAGTTGAGAACAGAGTGTCTGTGGAGAGGGACAAAGAGTATGACAACACACTTAAAGAGGTTTGAACCTTAACCTGATTTATACGGAGGCTTCAATCTTTTAGACAATGTCTTGTAGACTCTTTATAGCAGTGTGTTGAAGACTAGAAATCCTTACAGTAGTTTGGTTTCGATATTGTAATTTGTGTCCCTAGGCAGTGTGGACAGTTTGCTGCCAGCACTTTGGCCAACTACAGGAAACATCCATTTTCAAGAGTTTGGACTGCAGTAACGTAGATTTTGGACTGGGCTTTAAATTATGTTTTCATCAAAATCAAGGATGGAGAAAAGGTCAGACATGACTTAAGAATTCATGACATGTATGTAAAATTATAGGTGTACTGATTTTATCTAAAGTTTTATTGTAGTGTTATTTATTAACACTAGTATGAATCCTATGGCCATTTTCTTTGTTGTTTTTGATAGTTCGGCTTATGCTTGCTCAGTCTTTTGGAAAAAGACTGAGTAATCTTGGGTGAAGTTTGTCATTTCAGGTGGTGTTTTGTTATTGGACTTACGTTCTAATCCATAACTAACACCATGTTCCAGCATAAGGTTGCTCTTAAGTGCACTTGGCACCAGGCCACCTTAGACTAAAGATCTATGATCGACTTTGTGGTTGTATCATCAGCTCTACGGCCGTTGTTCTTGGACACTCAGATGAAGAGAGGACTAGGGCTATCCACTGATCACCACTGGTGATGAATTGAATCATATGTTGGGGTATGCTGCAAGATTGACCTGGTAAACCCACAGGTAGGGAATGGGAACTGAGAACAGCTGGAGGAGGCCCCAATACATCATATGTTCAACTTGCACCTCCAGAGGAACTATCTCTGGGATAGTCAGGGACCTGGAATCTAAATGTGCCATATTCAAGTATTCCATTGTAGATACAGTTGCTAGCAGCTGTAATCATTGGTGCTTGTCATGGTGGAAACCCGAGAACCCTCTGGTGGATGACAGAGCTCAGTATGGGCTTTCTTAAGCAACAGACAGGTGCCAAGAGGCATGAAAGGGGTGATGCTTTGGAAGTTTCTAAAGCAAAAACCAGGATGTGCGAGAAGTTTGGGGAGGCCATGGAGAAAAACCCTTGGTCTGCCTCTCTGAAGTTCTGGGAAACTGTCTGATGACTCAGAAAGGGAGAGCAGGGCTTGGCTCAGACTGTGTAACGACTAAGAGGATAACTGCTGAACCGCGTTATCTATCATCGGAAAGTGGAAGGAAAAAGCTCCTGAATCCAGAAACCGCAACGTCTATACTGAAGGCAGAGCCAAAAGACTTTGGAAATTAGTAAAGTAATACGTAAGTGGATTTGTATCGTGATTTCAGTATTGTGATAATATCGTATCATGGTTAAAGTACTGTGATAATATCATATCCTGGTTTAGGTATTGTTATTATATCATATAGAGGCTCAAGTATTGTAATTATATTTGGTGGCAGTTTACATTACAGCACGGTCATAAGATGGTAATAGTGGGAACTAATGTGGTAATAAAGAGGTAATACATATGTTATATTATGTAATTACCAAAGTAATAACTAAATAACTAGGTATTAGCTTGGTAATAACAAAGGGTATAAATTGGTAATATTTCACTTGAATTTATGTAACAAGGCAATACTGGCCCAAAAATAATGAGGAAATCAATTTTAAGACGGATTTGAGACAATACCATTTGGTAATAGTACAGTAATATTTTGGTAAAATGCTAACAAGAAAGGTTGTTATATCAGTCCAATATTTTGATTCAAAACTGGTAATATGGGGATATTAATATTGTAATAACATGATAACTATGAGGTAATAGAGGTTGAAGTTTTCCCAGAAATATAGGCTACTATAAGCTACTATATATACCTTCCAAAATATATTAAAATAGGTAATTACCATATTATAATGCAGAAATTCCTCCAACCCTTATGTTCCAAACATTCATTTTATTTTATGTTTAGCATTCTAGCAAAATATTACTGCAAGATACTGAACCCGAGGTTGATCCCAATGGCTGTTCCATTGGTGTGTGAATGATGGTGTGAATGGTTACTGCTCCTGATGAGCATGTGGTGCCTTGCATGTTAGCCTCTACCATCACTGTGTCAATGGGTGAATGATCGCTCACAATGTAAAGGGCTTTATATAAGTACAGTTCATTTGTCATATTGTGGCCATGGCTCAAGTATTGGAATCATATTGTATCGAGACAGAAGTCTTGTAATAGTATGGTATCATGGCTCAGGTATCATGATATTATAGTATCCTGGCTAAAGTATAGTGATAATATTGTATCCTGACTTAAACGTTGGGGTACCACTGTTTTGTGGCTTAAGTACCGTGATAATATTATATCGTAATAAAAGGGGCAGCACTGTGTATCTAGGAAATATTAATTTGATTAATCAAATTATTTAATTCATCAAATTAGTCAGTCAAATATCGGAAAGTTATTAAATTCTCTTCACACTGATCTCCTTTTTCTCTTCATCAAGGAATACATAGGACAGGCAAAATAGGATATATATTTATTTGACCACAAATTACTCATGCAAGATAAATATGAATAATTGCAAATAATTAAATGATAAATATGAATAAGTATTAAGGAAGGAAGAATTAAAAGTTAAAACCTGTATATGAGTCTCACATCTCATATACGTATGGTAAAGATTGAAACTGTAAATGTTTGGAAAATCAAAATCGTGATATTAAATTTTTCAATTTAAAATGTTAAATTACAAATGACAAAACTCTTATAGCGGTCAATAGCACAATTAAAGATGGAAAGCAATTATTTAATAATGTTGAATATCTGGATATTGATTTCAATATTTGATGAAAGATGTTAGATATGGCTTAAGTGTCAAGATAATAACACTGTCTTTTCATGATAATATTGTACCATTGGTTATGTATCGTGATAATACTGCATCGTGACGTAATTATCAAAATAAAATTGAATCGTAATTAAGTATCATGATTATATAATATTGTGGCTTAAGTATTGTCATGATGTTGTATTGTGACTTAAATATCGCAATAATATTGAATCATGGCTATAGTATTCTGATAATATCAATCCTTGGCTTATGTATTGTGAAAACACTTTTTTACAATTTTGTTTTAAGGACGCATTGAAACAGACATTTTTGATCACACTTGCATCGGAAAGATAAGACCGTACATTTGCATTGCTAATTTCTCATTCCGGAATCAGCTTCAGTTATAGTTTAACAAGGGGACATTATATATCTTTGCAATTGATGTAACGTGTGTGTGAGTTTGTTTGTTATTCATTTAATACGGAGAAAAATTTATCACAATGTGTATATGTATCAACATTCCAAATGCTAATCATTGACATGTCGCACAATGAGCCAATTACAAAAACAACTTGGCACTTAACGTACAGAAAATACATCTTTAAAGAATGTTTGTAATTAAAACAAACTAGGGCATCATTTTGAAATCCTGAAGATAAATCAATATTTGATATGTTTAATCAGGAATGATGTTAGTTAAAAACTGTAAGTCAGGAAAAGTGTGAATTATTATTAATAGCTAATATTTCACGGCAATTTGAAGAAGGGGACATTTTAGGCCTTATAAGACACTATGAGTATAGTCTGATGTCTTAAAAAAGTTCTCAACTGAATATTTATTCATTGAAACTAATAATTTGTAGGTGTTGATTGTTGGAAGTACAGGAGCTGCGAAGTCCTGCTCTGGGAATCTTCAGGATTTTGGAAGCAGTGAAGGGACGAATTGTCATCGAAGGGATCAACATCGCAGAGATTGGACTTCATGATCTTCGCTCCAAAATCACCAGCATACCTCAAGTAAGTGAAGAAGATACTGAAACGTCATCAAGATGATTTTCAGGTAATTTCTGACCAGACATTTCCAAGACCCGAGTTTTCTGGATCCCTGAGAATGAACCTCGACCTGTTTGATAACTGTTCAGATGAAGACCTATGGAAAGCTCTGGAATTGGCTCATGTCAGCCCCATCGTTTCTGCTTTGCAGATGTAAGGGTCATATCTCTGACTCTTGTCTCTGTCTTGTCTATGGGACTCGACTCATCTCAGCTTCTCTCAAACCCGTGTGTCAGAACCATTTTTTTGACCCATGTCTCTTAATCCTCCTCAGGATTGTGGTGATGGACCGAGGAGCAGAAATTACACGGGGGGGGGGTCTTCATTTCTGTTTCAGAAATGGACCCCCCCCTCTTAGCTCATTGCTCTCTAGGTTTGTTTAAACACGTGTCTGGAGGCGGGTTTGATTCGAAAAGACCTGAAAAAGACACATTTGTTATTGTTTTTAATTGTTGGTGGGGGATCTGTTTCTTTTCCCCCTCAAGAAATAATCTCTAAAGCTGAAAGAGAGACTTTCCTGTTGAAAAAAAGGCAAAATAACATGGTCCTCAGCAGTATACGACAAAGAGGGGAGGATGGTAGAACAAAATTTCATGAAGATAACCCACAAAGTATGCCATTTCCCATGCCTCCTGACATTGCCTCAGCCTTCAATTTGTCCATCACACCAGCAATAGAAAAAATAATCCTGGAGATGACAAATCTGGACAGTTTTTGAAAATCTTGAGAAAGCTGGAAAAGGATGGATGAGACTGAAAAGCAGGCCTACACAGGGCTGCTAATTTTAGCAGGTGTATACAGTACCTGAGTTGAGGCTGCAGCTAGTCTATGGGATGCAGAGACTGGAAGGGCCCTTTTCCGTGCCACTATGCCACTCAATCTATTTACACTTACTCAAGGCTGCTACGATTTGATAACCGTGAGTCAAAACTTGCAAGACGTGTGACAGAAAAACTGGCAGCCACAAGAGAGATTGGGGAAAGTGGATGAAGCGACTGCCATACCTCTACAACCCGAACCTGAGGTAACATTCAGAGCTAAATGTTTATTTTCATATCTGTAATAGAAGTGATTTTCACTATTGATTTCTGCAACTGTTTTCTGGGACACTGATACTCATTACTGAAGCTAATCTTTTCTGTCTAAAGGTTGTTTTTTCCGGCAGTATATGCCAAGGAAGCCAGCAAACTATGGGATCAAGTCATGCATGTTCTGCAACGCCAAATCCAGCTACCTTTGAGATGCAAGTTTACACCAGGAAGCCGACCAGTGGAGGCCCAGACAAGAACCAGGGGGATGCGTTTTGTGCTTGATGTGACAGAGGGACTGAGGGGTCACAATGTCACATGTGACAATTTCTTCACTTAATTTTCTTAACTCGGACAGCAGCTCCTGAAGAGGAAGACTACCATGGTTGGCACAGTTCGAGAGAACAAGCCTGAGCTCCCACCTGCACTGCTTGCATCGAAAGGAGAGAGGGGTCTTAACATCAAAGTTTGCTTTTGCGCCCACCACCACTTTAGTTTCCTCCCTCCCAAAGAAAAACAAGAATGTAGTACTTCTGAGCACACTGCACAAAGAGGCTGACATTAGCGATCATGAGAATAGGAAGCCAGCCATCATCCTAAACTACAACTGCAACAAAGGAGGTGCGGAAAACCTAGATAAGGTGATTGGAACGAAACAGCTGCAGATGGATGAGTGCTCGCTGGTCCCTGGTCATCTTCAACAATATCATAGATTTTTTCTCCTACAATGCCTTTGTGATATGGAGAGAGTTCAACCCTAACTAGATGCCTCGTAAGCGGGACAAGAGGAAGATGTTCCTGGAGCAGCTGGGAAAGACACTCATAATTCCATTCATCGAAAGAAGAGAGCATCTCACCCACGCAGAAGCCTCTGCAGCAGTTCTGAAAGCTATTCAGACGGCTAGATCTTGTTATCAACCTGAGGAACCAGCTGCCGCAGCCACTTCCCCAGTCTGCACCCAGCCACTGCCCAAGCCACTGCCCCAGCTTGGGCAAGTAAGAGGAAGAGGTATCAGTTCTGCATGCTAAAGGACTGTAAAACACATGTGTGTTGCAGGAGTAAGAAATATATCTGCAAGGGCTGTGCACTTGCATACTGCCCAACATGTGCTTATTAGTTGACTGAGTTATGTTGTTCACATTTTCACATTTTTGTTTTGTATATTTTATTACATTGTTCAATGGCAAAAAAAAAAAAAAAAAAAGATTTATTGGGATTAATAAAAATGCATTCAAAACTACTTTTTGCACATTTCTGCTACTATCTTAGGCCTTAGAAATACTATACAAATATTTCTTACCACCTATACATTAAAAAAATATATAAATGACTGTCATAGAAAAAAGTGGTGTCTCCTGAAAAAAATGCAGTCTTTCAACCATGTGAGGAGGGAAAACTCTGGGAGAACTGGGTAATCACCCAATTTGTGGTGTATCACAAATAATATAGATTTGGTGTTCAAAATTTAATTAAGCTGCTTTATTTTTGGGGTTTAGTGAAAGCTGGTCATTTTGACCCCGGAGGACACGGGGTGTATACGGAGTATGAGGACATCGAGAGGGTTAAGGATGTCCTCATACTATATCTTGTATGAATCATATTTTGCTCTTAAAGTTAATATTTTATTCAATGAGGGAGCTTTCTTTATGAAAAACATTGTGTCTTGGATGTAATTTAACATTAACTTTGAGGAGTTCCATCTGAGGGATTGCTTCTACAATGTTGGGGGTTGGAGATTATTTACCCTTGCTGTCAGGGACAACAGCATTGGCCTAGATTATTGATTAATTTCAACATGATGGTCAACAGTTGGTGCTATATGTCTAGTTGTAGGCTGAAGAAGACAGGCTAGAACTAGCATATTAAATTCAGCATTAATTAAGAATTAGAATGTGGTTTGTATTTTTCCACTTTTCTTCTCCAGCGCTGTCCATACCTAAGTTTGCTGGGAAGCATCAAAGAAGTAAGCAATTAACAATGAAATGGCCCTCTTCTGAAGGTTTGAGGATTTTTTATTGTCATTCAAAAACATGCTTTTGCATTAAAAAAATAAATCTGCACTCACTTCACTGCAGCATTAATAAAATGACTGTAAAAAGTGCAATGATAAATATAAAATATAAATGCTTAAAAGGTAATATATTACCAATATTAAAATAAAACACCGATCTACAATTAAATAAAAATGCATATAAATAGAAAATAGCAGTATAGTTAAAACAGCAGCATATTCATCTCAGTGGTAGTAAAAACAGTACATAGTTCACGTAGGTAGTGAGGCAGGGAAGCAGAGAGGGTTAAGTTAGTGAGGTTGAGATTTTATCAGCCTTACAACTTCTGAGAAGAAGCTGGACTTGGTGTCCTGACTTTGATGCTCCTCCGCCTTCTGCCTAAGTGGAGCGGGGGCAAACAGTCAATTAGCTGGGTGGATGGGGTCCTACATGATGCAGGAAGCTCTGGTCATGCACCCGCTGATGTTAAAGTCCTCGATGGAAGGGAGGCTGCTATTTGTGATCTTTTTTGCAGATTTAACCACCCTCTGCGGCGCCTTCCTGTCAGCTGTAGAGCAGTTTCCATACCACACTGTGATGCAGGATGTGAGGACGCTCTCCACCAAACACCATTGGAAGATGTCAGGACTGGGATGCTTAGGCCAGCACACTTCAGCATCCTAAAGAAGTTGAAGCTTTGGTGGGGTCACTTTATGATGTCGGCTGTGTGCAGGTCCAGGTAGGTGCAACCACCATATACTTAAAAGTTGAGACCATAACCACAGAGGAACATCCAATGTAGAGGGGATTTCAGGGGGGGGGGGGGGGGCTTTACACCGGTTGGAATGGGCATATCCATGGTTGGGAATGGAGTCAATGGGACTAGGGTAGGGCTTTATCCTTTTCATAAATGTCCTGCGATGGGGCTTACAGGTAAAAATTGTTCACTGCTGTTGCCAGTGTCTAGATCCTCTTGTCAAGGCTGCCATTTATGCAAAGTCAAGTAGTCAAAATCTACCTTTTTGCAATTAAACACAGCTGCCAGAACCGTCTCCTTACCTGGGAATATTCCAACTTTCCAAAACTTTAGATATTTGAGTTTTGAAATGTTTCCCCCTCTCAATCACACCGTTAAACATAATTACACAGAAACGTCGATAGGGTTGTAAATGATTTTGACAGATGGACAGGCTTGCCAAACTCACTTCGAGCATGCATTGCAGTTATAAAAGTGAATGTATAACCCAGAATAAACTTTATTAGCTCAATGATTCCTCTCCCTCCCCCTGCTGGTTATTGGAGTAAACTTTATGCAGCAGCCTTGAAATACATTTGGAAAGGGAGGCGTCTTCGCTTGAAATCAACCACAACTCAGCGAGGAAGACAGTGGCCTGGTGGTACCAAATTTTAAACTGTACAAGGTAAAGGGTCCTGGAGCTAAGAAACCACTGCACCGCCATGCCCCGCCATCATAGAATACAATCCCCCTTGTCAGAAGCAAAGGTGGTTCTTACATTGAGCAAACCGCGTACTGGCTCTAGCACAAGTCTGGAACCAGCACCTAGTTCTTTTTTTTTTTTCAATCAAGCTGATGCTCCAGCATCCGCGACCACGAACAGGATAAGCGTTATGGATAATGAACAAATTAATAGATCATATGGTCTATAGGTTTATTTTTTAAGAAGTGGGTTGCCTAATTTCCTGTTACGCACCAGTATAAAACATCATAAGAACAAAGGCATCAAAATATACACAGTATAAAATATCAAAGCTCCAAGCGGCTTATTTTTATTTATTTTTAAAGGGGACATGTTTTGCAAATTTCACATATTTAGAGTATTTTATGACTTATTTGGAGGTCCAACAAAATGCCAGTCAATCAGAATCACATTTTATCTAAGTAGACCCATTTTTGTTTGTCAAACCACTTTTCATCCTATGCTTCATACATTTGGGGCAATTCAACACAAATTTAACTGCTATGCTAACAATCCGTGGAACAAGGAAATGGATTTATTTAAAAGGACTTTTGCTGTGTGTTTATGTGGGGATTAGAACCTAATACAAATACTACAGAGTTCGGAGCGTAAAGAGATTGTATGCAAATCATTGATTCCATTTCTCCCTTTGCATTAGATTTGTGTTCTTACATTCGGTTAATTGTTGTTAAACTTTGATGTGAAAGGATAGATGTGCTTTAATATCCAACCAAATTTGACCAAATGAGCCATGAGGTGTTTATTATGTTATTAATGTGTTTATTTATCTGTGTCTTGTTATAAGATGGCAAACAAATCATAATCGCAGTACTGTTTTTGATATAAAGGTTTCAGTTTCAGTTAATAGATCACTAATTACTTTATGAGCTGGATGCACACCTGTGCTGCATGCACACCTGTGCTGCATGCTGAACTGATAAAAAGACATCAGGACTGTAAAATAGTATTTAAAGACATCCTCTCTAATCACATTACCTAAATGTCTGATAGACCATTTTGACCTATTATATGATAAATTAACTCAACAACTGGCAACTTCTGTTATATCTTTAGCCAATTATGCTCACTTACTTGAGGAGCAATAATATTGTAGATGTAAATTCAAGCACTTGAGATTTTTTGGTGCATACTCTACAATAAAGCCAGGAAGTTTATCTCTTGTTTTCTAATCATGGCATTGAATTGATTGGAAGCTACCATATTGAGAAAAAAGATCTGAGGAGGAGTCTCGCTCTCTTGGCCGAACTGTCACCCTTATAGCCAGATTTCCTGAGGCAGGCCAGCATCCCTAACTACTACGATGCCTGGCACGTTGAACACGGAGAAATCACACATGTCAGTGTATTACTTTTTTTGAAGACCAAAATCTATCTTATTTTAATATTGCCAATATTATGTAAGTTTTCCGCATTTCCATAACCATATTGAAGCAACATTTATTTCATTTCAACATGCCCCCAGCATTCATCACTCTGTCTTAAGAAGTGGTTGGAGGTCATATTTACACTCTTTCCAAGATGGCAGCACGTCAGGATTTGAATCTCATTGTCTAGCCACCACCTTAAATTCCACACCGAGGGTGTGATTTACTAAGATCCCAAATAAAGAGTGATAAATGTGTGTTCATTCTAACAGTATTTAACAGGTCGGTGTGCGTTTTGCGGGTGATCTACTAAGAATTATTGAATGAATGACAAGAGGTGCAAACATGGCAGAGGCACTACTATTTAAATAAGGATTTTACGTATATTAACTGTTTCGGCTATGAAGTTTTCCGCATTCCTCAACTGAATCAAAATGAGCCGGCACCCCTGCTGAGCCTCAAAAGCGCGAGGTGTATGAATGCATTATTAGGGAGTTACTGCTGTTACAAAAAAAAAATCCGTCAGCAGCTATTGAAGATGGATTATCATTTGTTGTGCAGGAGGCGAGAGCTGTGTCCTCTGTGGCACGAGTGATTAGGCAGGACAATTGGCAGTCGTCAGTTGGTCAGCGCTGTATCTGGTCATTAGTGCACTGGCAAGAGGGATCTAAGATGGGGTGGAGGCAGTGGTGAGGTCTCTCAATACAAGCAGTCCCACAACGATGCAGCCGGAGAAGAGAGGGAGGAGAGTGCACTGGGGATGCTGTAGGATAATGTAATAAAATTCACTAGAAATGTATCAAGAAGAAATGAACAATTTAGAGAATACCCTTGCATCACCATCTCGACAACGACAATTCTTCATTCGAAAGTAAAAAATATATATCACTGGTTCAAATAAAATGACAATGTGTCCTGGAGTGGAGTGGGGCTTACAGCCCAATAAAATGGTGATGTTTTAAGAATAGTCTCCGTTCTTCAAGAATAGTCTGCCTAATATTTCATTTCTTCAAATATTAGGCACTCAAACCAATATTCTGAACTGGCTAAAAAGTGAAATATTAGCCTAGCTTGGTTGAAGTAGGGGTTTAAAATTTATAATCTAGAAACAGAATCACAGTGACAACAACTTTTGAAATAGATAAGAAACACAGGACGTGTGTAAAATCCAAAGACATTTGTTTGCAAGTAGAATTATGTCTTAGGCAGAAAGATTGTGAAAAAAGTAACATGAATTTTTTTGCATTTTTTAGTTCTAGGATAGATTTTTTTCTACTTGTAAGACATGCATTTTGTCTCTGAAGCATGATAAATTTAGAAATATGTGTTGTTTTTTTTGATGAGCACGTTTTGTGTTTGCATTCCAGAAAGTACGAATTTGTTAGTAAATCATAGTGCATTTGAAAATTGTGTTTTGTTTCTTTGGACATGTTTGAATCTTGTTTTGTATTTGAAAAAACAGATTGTTTGTGAATCGTAAAAATTTGTAGGACATGTTTAGTTTGTTTTCAAACCTTTGGCAGTAGTTTAATTCTATTCTGTTGATACTGGAAAATCCTCAGTTCCAGTCCTTGTTCCAGCTTGTGTGGCGCAGTGGGTGAACCTAAGAAGATTAAGAGAAAGAATGAATCGTTTATTGATCACATACAGCCATACATAGTACAACATATTTTTTTAAAATTTGCTCGGATAAGTATCCAATTTGTTTGTAATTGTTAATATTAGCAGAAAAAAAAGACATGCCCCCATTAGAAGGCATTTTCTTTCAATGTAGCTAATCACTGTTTTAATTCATTGCTAATACATTATCAAACTATATTACCAACTTCTTCAGATTGTTCACAAATATTAACAGTGTGTTGTGGTCACCTCTACTTATTTCTCTCTTCCCCAACCCCTCTAGTTTGTAAGCAGACAGTTTTTTTCCTGCAAAGAGGAATCCCACAATCCGAGGTGGGAGATGAAGAGGGGCGATGCAGTTAATTGAACAATCAGTATGTGATCTGACCCGCTAACCCAAGATAGACCTGATGGATGTCAGGTGAGTTTAGCCAATCCACCTTGAAGTGAATTTAAAGTTAAATTAGTATCTTTCTACCAAACAAACAAACGCTGTTTGTATAAATCCGTTGTTAGACTTTGTCATCGTCCCATTACTTACTGCGCTACGGCCGTGTATGTTTTGGTATTTCGTTTCAAAAACGAATTTTGAGAAACTAAATACAAGTTGTAATTTAATTTTTTTGTTTTTAAATACAAATATCAAAATTAAGAAACAAGGTGTTTTCCTTTTCACGACCAAAGAGGAATTATAGAACTTTAAAAAATGGCTTGATTTTCATTTGCTAATTTAAATAAGAAACGAAATAACCAGAATACAGAAACGAAAAAGTGCCGTTTCATGAGACCGAATGTTGCCATTTACTCGGCACCAAAGCAACAAAAAAAATTTCAACGAGCCCATTCCAGCAAACCTATACTGTCCGGTGGATGACCTGAAGGCAGGGCCAGAACCAGGCAGACTGACCACTCTGGTGTTCAAGGGGGCCGCTTTGGAAGACGACCCCAGTCAGGAGGAGCCGGAGGAGTTGGGCGCCCGTGGAGGCGAACCCGGTCACAAGGAGGAGGTCGCCCGTGGAGGCGAACCCTGTAACGAGAAGGAGGAGGAGGTCGCCCGTGGAGGCAAACTCCGTCACGAGGAGGAGGTCGCCCGTGGAGGCAAACCAGGTCACGAGGAAGAGGTCGCCCGTGGAGGCAAACCAGGTCACGAAGACGCCGGCAGTGAGAGTGGAAAGAGCCTTCAGGAGGCCGAGCCGGAGGACAGCGGGCAAGATGGGGAAGGAGATGCTTCTCCGGGAGCCTGCAACAGGAACGGGAGCCTCGGAAGCGCTAGGAACGGGAGTCTTGGAAGCGCTAGGAACGGAAGTCTTGGAAGCACTAGGAACGGAAGTCTTGGAAGCACTAGGAACGGAAGTCTTGGAAGCACTAGGAACGGAAGTCTTGGAAGCACTAGGAACGGAAGTCTTGGAAGCACTAGGAACGGAAGTCTTGGAAGCACTAGGAACGAGAGTCTTGGAATAGTCAAGCACCGAATTCACAAAAATTCCAACCTGATCCTCCACGGCGCTGGGCAGCGGGTCCTCCGCATCGCTGGGCAGTGGGTCCTCCACGGCGCCGGGCAGTGGTGAGGATGAAGAGCTGGTAAGCGGTAAGGGCGAAGAGCTGGGCAGCGTTGAGGACGAAGAGCTGGGTGGCGATGAAGGTCGGCACCAGCTTCGCCTTTTTTTGGGAACCGGTTTTATTGCAAGCTGGGTTTCCCCAAAAAATGAGTCCCAATCAGCATCAACCTCAGGAAAACTAGCGGTTTCCTCAGGTGATGATGGAGTCTGAGGGTTAGCGGGTAGGAGGCCAGCGGACTCCGGAGCCGCAGCAGACAGAGGACTAGCCGGCTGGTGGCAGGCAAACACGGGGGCTGGAGCAGGAGAAAAACCAACAGGCCGGGGTCGGGAACGCGCGGGTAGTGTGTCCGGGTTCTCCACAAAAGTCTTTAACCATTCCGGCGGGAAATCCCACAGCCAGGGCTGGGCAGAGACCTTCCGGCGAGCGATGCAGATTAGTGTGTAAGTTAAATCATTTATCTCTATGTCCATCAATGTGTCCGCTGGGTCTATTCTGGCCAGTTCTGTTACGAACTATTCTTGGGTTTAGCTCGGACCCAAATGCACACAAGGTGCAGCAGAGCAAGTGCAAAACTATTTATTCAAAAACCAAAAAGGGCACAATGAAAAAACAGGAACAAAAACACTAAAGATAACTTACGACACACTGGGAGAAGGCTGGGACACGTGACAACATGAGGAACATCATGCAACAAACTGGCACAGAAAGGAAAGTAAGGACAGACTTTATACACGGACGTAACGAGATAATGACACACAGCTGGAGGGGAAACACAGGTGACATGATGACCAATCACAGGACAGACACAGAGAGAGAACGGAACACAAAGGCTGGACAATTGCCGGCGTCTCAGAGCTACTGTAATCCTGTCAAAAATGTTTTTGGAAGCTTACTCCGAGATAATTATAGACATGGCAGCACAGGTTCCATCATCCGCAGAAATATCTGCGCCCTTATCACTGAAAAGCGGTAGTGTACAAGTAAATTCAGCAAGAAATGTGAGTAAATTTTGCGTTGAAAATGGCTTGTTTTTCCCTGACACACATCTGGCGTTAGAGGTGGCAAAGGCTATAACCAGCTATATGTTCACTTTTATCTCCCAATTACTGCTATGATTACAGCACGTATGTGCATAGATCGGTACGCTGAGAAAGAACATTAGGATTACTTTATAACACGACAGGGCTGATTGTATTAACAAGATATTTGTTAAGAAACGTCCCTTGATATGATTTTATAGAGTTGAAATTCCTCATAACAGAAAAATATCTTGTAATGAGATGAAAATAATATTTCATAATAAACCTTTCACGTTTTAAATTGATACTAAACTGTTTTCCTTGGAGTGCGTTTGTATACTTCTGGAACTATCACGGTTATAGCGATAGTTACCAATTTGTTACCCTTTTTTTTTTTTTGATTTTAGGTGGCATCCCCCTTCCATTGCAATAAATTTCGCTGCTGGTGTACATACTCACAAGAAACTGAATAGCTTTATCTTGGACATTCTTTTATTTAAAGAAAACAATTGCCCAATCAAAATATTTGGAACGAATTAGAAAGAAATACAAAAAAATATGAAATGAATATATGAAATACAATATAAATAACTTACATAAAGTATAAGATTTAAATACCCACAAAATAAAAGTGTAAACAAGTGACTAAATTATAAATACAATATAAATAAGGCACTGCACAAAATAAGATATAAAAGAAACCAGTATTGACAGAAATTACAAGGATTTAAATAAAAAGGGGAAAAAGGGGGTTCTTACAAAGACCTAGTGGTGCTTTTTGATACTGCAGTAACTTTAATGACTTAAAAACTACATCACCACCTCCTCAACCTCACATCACCTGCTACAGCTTTAATCTCCTGGTCTTTCTTGCAGCAAAGTCATCAACAACATCATCATATGACAACTGATTTGATACCACATGGTTTATGCTTATGATGGCAATTCCACTGAGACGATCATAGTAGATCTCAAGTAAGTTTTAATCAGTTTGAGCTTAGAGAAGCTTCTTTCAGCGTCTACTACAACTAGTCTACTTAAAGAAAGTTTACCCTTAGTCAGCAACTGTCTCTTAGAAATCATCAATCTATTGTTAAATTCAGGCTACGTACCAAAGTCCTTTAAAATAGCTATAATCAAACCGCTGCTTAAAAAGCCGACTCTTGATCCAGAGGCTTTAGCAAATTATAGGCCGATATCTAACCTTCCCTTCCTCTCTAAAATCTTAGAGAAAGTGGTGGCCGAACAATTTTGTGATTTTCTGCGTAAGAATAGTTTATTTGAGGATTTCCAATCAGGTTTTAGAGTTCACCATAGTACAGATACAGCACTGGTCAAAGTTACGAATGACCTTTTAATGGCATCTGATGAGGGACTGGCCTCTGTTCTGGTCTTGTTGGATCTTAGTGCTGCATTTGATACTATTGACCACCAAATTCTAATACAAAGACTTGAAAACCTAATTGGCATCAAAGACACTGCATTACATTGGTTTAAGTCATATTTATGTGGCAGATCTCAGTTTGTATCTGTAAACAATGAATCCTTCATGCATAGTAAAGTTACCCACTGAGTTCCCAAGGGATCTGTGCTTGGGCCAATATTAATCATACTATATTTGCTCCCTTTAGGCAACATTATCAGGAAACACTCCATATACTTTCACTGTTATGCTGATGACACACAATGTACTTATCAATGAAACCAGGTGAATCTAGTCACTTATCCAGTTTAGAGGCGTGTCTCAAAGACATTAAGACTTGGATGACCTGCAACTTTTTACTATTAAATTCAGATAAAACGGAAGTTATTGTGTTGAGACCCAAACACCTTAGAAACAATTTATCTGGTGATATATCTACTCTGGATGGTATGACCTTGGCCTCCAGTACCACTGTAAGGAACCTGGGAGTTATCTTTGATCAGGATATGACCTTTGATTCCCACATAAAACAGATTTCTAGGACTGCCTTTTTTCATTTGCGCAATATTTCCAAAATACGACACATTCTGTCACAAAAAGATGCAGAAAAGTTAGTTCATGCATTTGTTACTTCCAGGCTGGATTACTGTAATGCCCTACTAGCAGGTAGTCCCAATAAGTCTCTGAAGCCCCTCCAGCTGATCCAGAACGCTGCTGCACGGGTGCTGACCAGAACCAGGTTAAGAGAACATGTCTCTCCTGTATTAGCTTCCCTTCATTGGCTCCCAGTAAAATCCAGAATCTAATTCAAAATCCTTCTGCTCACATACAAAGCCCTTAACGGTGAGGCACCAACGTATCTGAAGGAGATCATAGTTCCATATTGTCCAATCAGAACTCTGTGCTCCCAGCATGCAGGGTTACTGGTAGTCCCTAGAGTCTCCAGAAGTAAAATGGGAGCCAGAGCTTTCAGCTATCAGGCTCCTCTCCTTGGGAACCATCTTCCAATCTGGGTTCGGGGGGCAGAGACCCTCTCTACATTTAAAAGTAGGCTCAAAACTTTCCTTTTTGATAAAGTTTGTAATTAAGGCTGGCATAAGCTAGCTCTTAGCTGTGCTGCTATAGGTTTAGACTGCTAGGGGATCTCCCATGATGCACTGAGCTTTTCTCTCTTCCTCTCTCACTGTCCCTCTTTATACACCCCACTCACTTTAATGCATGTTAAATGGATTAATGCATGTTAAATGGTTTAATGCATGTTAAATGGATTAATGCATGTTAAATGGATTAATGCATTTTAATGGATTAAATGCATGTTACTAACTTGACTTCTTCCCTGGAGTCTTTGTGTTTCTCGCCCTGTAAGGTCACATGTTTGGTGATTGCATCTGCTGCTGTCGACCTGCTCGATGTCCAATGATCACAAGACGCTCATGATGATGATTATTGTTGTTATCATTATTATTATTATTGTATAGTATTCCCCCATAAGCTATCACTATATGTTACATTAATATTAATGTTATTATAAACCTGGGATCCCTGCTGCTGCCGCGGCCCGACCATGGAGCGGTTGGAGAATGTGGATTATAGCTGATATCTTTGCTGCTTTTCCCCCGTCTGTATCTCTCCTCACCCGTCTCTCTCTCTTTCTCGCTCGCACTCTCTTTTTTTTCAAACCCGACCGGTCATGGCAGTAGGCCGTCCACCCTGAGTCTTGGATCTGCTCGAGGTTTCTGCCCGTTAAAGGGCAGTTTTTTCTCGCCATTGTCGCCAAGTGCTTGCTCAAGGAGGAATTTGTTTGGTCCTGTAGATAATTATATAAAGAGTTTGATCTAGACCTGCTCTTTCTGGAAAGCACCTTGACACAACTGTTGTTGTGAATTGGCGCTATATAAATAAATATTGATGACTTCACTGAGGTCACCAACGTTCCATGATTACAATATATTAAATGATATAAGTTCTTGGATATAGTGACTCCTGGATATTTCAATTTGTTCTGTTCCCATTTAAAATAATACTGTTCTTTAAAGTCCTTATCCAGTCTGCCACCCAAATTTGCCATGACACGGGATCAAAGGCTTTCTCAGCATCTAGTGTCAATAACAGTGTTAATTGCTTAAAATGTGTTGAATAATCAATAAAAGTGGGAGTGGGTTGAATATTGTCATCTATAAAATCGTTTTCTTTTAAAAACCTTCTTTGGTCTAAACTGATTATATTTGAGAGAATGTGTTTAAATGTATTTGCCATAATTGATGTAAATAATTTTTGATCAGAATTTAAAAAAAGAGATTGGTCTATACGATGAAAACTCTGTTAGATCGTTCCTTTTATTATGTAAAAAAAATTAAGGCCAAAAATCCATCACTTCCAGGACTCTTTCCAATTTTACCTTTCTCAATAGCATTTAGGATTTCTATCTCCGTTTTTTGGTTTTACTAAATAATTATTTTGTTTGTCTGTCACTGTGGGAAGGTTAAGAGGCTCCAAGTATTCTTTAATCTTCTGTGCATTTACATCTAATATTTCTAGAATATAAAGGGTTTGATAGTAATTTCTAAAACATGATGCTACTTCTGATATTCCCCCTCTTGTGTGTGTCTTTTTCATCCATTGAAATGGTTATTGTATTTTTTCCCTTCTCTTTGTTTAATTTAATTGCTCATGTTTTCAATGCCTTTCGACCATTATCATAATGTGTTTATCTACATAGCATAAGGTTATTTTCGATGTCTTGTATTTCTATTATTCCGAAGGCTTCTTTGAGGGCATTCAGTTTTCCAGTATATCGTTGTTCCCTCCTTTTTTCATGTTCCTTTTGTAATTTCTTTATTTTATTTGCCAGTACTATCTTTTCGTTTCTCTTCCCTTCCAGGATGTATAAACTATAATTTCGCCACGTATTTTGGCCTTAAAGTTTCCCACAATGTTATGGATGTCACTTCTCCATTATCATTTATCTCAAAATAAGAATTCATACTTACACTTTATTTACTTTTTTAATCACTTATTGTATTTGTGGTATAATAATAGCACTTCTCAAACAATTTAGTGAATATTTTGTTTGCAATCGTCTTAGAAACTCAAATTAACAAAATTCATGTATTTACATTTTTATCGTTTCACACAAGACGGTTTATGGCAGAGGAAGGAAGTCAAATGAGAAACTGATGATTTGAAAGGCTTTATTATTCGTTCATTTGTAAGCTATGAAGAACAATTAAAATTAAACACCCTGAACATTTCATGGGCAATTTCCAAATAATATGCTGGTTAGATGTAATACAACAGAAAGGTTAAGGAATATGGCCTTTGCGAAAGTGTGAAGCGTTCGGCCATGTATCTAGTTAGCAATAATGGCAGGAGAGTAAGAGAAGAGCTAAGTCGATGCATTGGCTGGTTAGTTTGGGGATAGCTTTGAGCAATGTCACCAGTGTCCTCCAGCCAGTTGCTATTTTAGTAGTCATGCTCTTTTTGGCAAAAATTGTGTAGGGCACAGCAGGTAGCAATCACTGTTGGTGCAAATGTGAAGTGAAAGTCACTCTTGAGTAGTACCCTCCACCTTGATTTGAGGATACCAAATGTCATCTCTCCACCAATTCGGGCTGAGCTGAGGTACACAATGAAGGATTCCTGTTCTGGGGTATAGTTTGGACAATTCACATAGCCCTTGATCTACAAGTCAAGAATAGGATAGGCAGGGTTTCCAACAAGAATAAGATTGACCTTTTCTCCCTCGATGTTCTTGGGATGCTACAAGAGAACAATAAGAGTAATTAGGACATTTTGAATTTTGTAATTCACGGTTGATACATATAGTAAAAATTGTTTGTTCACCAGTAATAGTATATATGATTTTAAATTAAGAGAAAATACTGTTAAGGTAATCTGCAAAATGTATTTTCAAACAAGATCTTAAAATGAAGAGATTTAACCCTTAGCTTTGGCAGCAGTTGAGCCCTTTGGAATAGGTCAAACTGACGAAAACATTGGCATCATGTGTTCTTCCTGGCATTTTGCAGCTGATTTTCCTGAAACTGGGGAGCAATAACAATTGATATTTAAAAAAACAGGATCAAAAACCTGTTGATTTTCATGGGTATATTTTGGAACCCATGAAGAAAAGGTTTCAATAAACTTTCAAAACGTTATTTATGATTGTTCAACAAAGAGGATAATTTCAGAATATCTTACCAGCATTTTTCGTCCACAACAGCTTGCAGAACATACGAAGGCCAACCTCTTCTGTTCAAAAAGTCTTTGTAGCCATCAGTTAGGGTGAGGATTGGAATGTGTGTTCCGCCTATGAGTCCCATTATTTGTGGCATGAAATGAACAGCCTCGAATCTCCTGGCAATTTCTGACGCGTCCTCTTCTTTTGGCGTCCTGATAAGCTCTTTCACTGACCCACTGCCATATACTTGCAAAACATGTAGGTGAACTTCTTTGCTTTACTTTTGTGAACGCCAAACTGATTGGAGACGTGGCATTCACTGCAAAGCAAGCTGGTACAAAACGATGGCGACTTGCATTATGCATGGAATTTGGGCTCTGACCATGTCTTCTTCTGGAGCCATAAATCCCTCGACCAGGCCACATGACTTTGAGAATGACTGGCGCTTCATCCGAAAGTTTTATTTCCACTCAAAATCGGAAAACTACTCGCTCTCACCAGTTTTGCTGTAGACTTTAACCATTGTTTTCCTGGAGTTAGGAGGAGGCAAAGTAGGTAACTCCATGTATCGTAGAATGCGGAAAATTAGTTCTCACTGCCTTCTTCTAATTGCATTTCCTAGGACGAATGCAACATTCCTATCAAACTGTAGCTTTAGTAAAAACAAGATAAAAACGACAACAAATCTGACCGCGGGCAAATCTTCCATGTTTTTATTGTGCCGAGGTATCGCTTCACTTCCGCGCATGCCCTCGCTGTCATATTCTTCTTCTTGGCGCTTGTTGGCGGTTGGCACCCTTCTCATCATAGCATTATCGTAACCTTATGAACCGGAGTGGGGATCATCTGCGCATGTCTGAAAGCTGTTTCCGAATGGAGGACTTGATGCATGTAAACACCGGATCAGATATGGTCACAGGTTATGTAAACAGGCAAATGTCTTTGCAATTCGGAAAAGTTCTGTTCGGAAAGGAGAAAAAGGCCCCATGTTAACCCACCTACTGTGACATCTAGATCAGATTTTGCAAGGACATGTGTGTGCCAACGAAAACCTTATACACATACAATAGTGATAACCCTGGTTCACTGACAAACTCAGGAAGCTTTGTCAGACCAAGGAGGAGGCTTACAGGAGTGGTGACATAGTCCTGTACAAGCAGTCCAGAAACACACTGGCGAAGGAGGTCAGATCGGCAAAGAAGTGCTAGTCTGAAAAACAAGTCTTTTCCGAATCTAATCGGAATAAGGCTGTCCATGTAAACCCACCTAGTGTGGAGAGGCCTGGATGAGGTCAACAGCTACAAGAGACCATCACCCCTTGATGTGGAGAGCTTTTAACTAGCTTAGGACCTGACAGTTTTATTGGAGGTTCGACAACCGCTCTGCACTGTCAACAGTCCCTTACCCCAACAAAAACAAGACCTCTAATCGGAAAGAAAATGCTGCATATGAACACCCCTTTCCAAATGGAAAGGATTTTTCCGAATTAGATTTAATTCCTTTGCAAGGTGGTAGTCGAAATCCTTTTGGAATGCCTTTCCGATAACCATTTGCTGCATGTAAATGCTGTATCGGAAAGCTTTCTGTTTGCGTTGTATTTGACCATGCCCAGCGTCGTGACGCAACGCTCCGTTGAGTTTTTTCAGCACCGTGACACATTTTAAATATGCCGACATTTGGAAGGTTAGATGGGTGAAAAGTCGCTTCCACGCATGCATTCTTTGTTGTATTCTTCTTCTGGGTGAATGTTGGCGGTTGCATTAACCGAAGCATTATCGCCACCTTATGAGCGAGAGTGTGGATGGTCTGCGCATGTCTGAAAGCTTTTCCGATTAGGTGAGTCGATGCATGTAAACACCGAGTCGGAAAAGATCACAAGTCATGTAAACAGGCGACCAACATTAAAATTTGGAAATATTTAATTCGGAAAGGAGAAAAGTGTCCCACGTAAACTCACCTAGAGACAAAAGGTCATCGGCCTCATCCAGGAGACCAAATAGTTTGCAAGAGTGGACTTCAGGAGGAACCCCCCATAACTGTCCCCCCTCACTGTACTGAACAGCACTTTGTCTGCTGTAGAATCCTAGACCTCTAGGATTCCTCCTGGGAACTACATTCTCTCGTGACACTAGTGTACACATGTGGACTGTTTCAACTTCTCCCCTCTGGTAGGCGCTACAGAACACTGTTCGTCAAAACTACCAGACACAAGAACAGTTTCTACCCAAGGGCCATCAACCTGACGAGTAATCAAACCATTTACAATAACCCATCCAACTCACATTAGTTTGATATCTTTGCACTGCCATATATATTTATATATACATATTAATACATATATATTTAAATGTATATTACCTGTACATACAAATATTTCCATTTGTTAATAGACTGAATATTTCTTTATTCCACCATGTTATAATTATACCTTGTCTATTTTATTATTTTATATTTATGTTCATACAGGGAGAGCTCCGTTAACTGTAGTCACATTTCCTTGCATGTATATGCTTCGCCAATAAAGCTGATTCTGATGTATTTGGTAAATATCATATTTTACTCTTCATATTTTACTCCCTAGAGGGAGCTTTTTTCAACTTAGTGAGATGAAAAACCAGAACCTTTTGGGGGGTTGTCCTACTGATGCCTGTCCATTGCACCTGTTGTCAGTTTCAGTCACTTATGCATTCTTACTGGAAAGATCCTGTCCCACAAGTGTTCCCTTCATTTTTGAGCAGTGCATATAGCCATACATTTATTTTAATAACTCACTGCCATTTAATAGATTGTAAATTGTTGCTCTCCAAAATCAATGGAAACATGTTTATGCAAAATATTACATTTGTTGCCTCTGTTGTCACTGTATAAATGTTTATGGGAATGGGAGAATGTTTTACTTGTCTTAGAAATGTTTTTATTGTTTCAGCAGTTTATAAAAGGCTCCAATGTAAATACAGTCGATTTACAATTTTACCAAAGTTTGCTGAGTGAGTTTTTGCGCTGTTACCTCACGTGGTTAAGTTTTGTCGCAGTTAACTGACTACAACTATAAAAATCGTAACACATCATTATAAATCTATTGAAACGCTATCGGACAGCTCAGCACCGAGAAAATGGAGGGTCAGTTCCATTGCATTTTGTTATAGGCCTTAGTGCGAGGAAAAACTGGCTAGATTTTGAAAAAGTTCAGTTGTATTCTTCTGACACTAGTGGAAGCTTCATCTCCAAAATTTTGAGGCCATGATTTCTCAAACGTTGGTCTGATTTAGTCCTTTATGCAGGGTAAATTCTTTCTAATAGTTCATATTTTACGCACTGAGGGAGGCTGGTATAAAAAAACAATTTTTTTTAACTTAAATTGCTTACCATTGGCTCCATATAGTCAACTTCTGGTGATAATAAATCAATTTGAGGATTTTTATCATGCCAAATAATCATATTTTAATTACTCTAGTTGATCATATTTTACTCACTGGGGGGAATTTTTTTTTAATTATTTTTTTCAGAAAAAACACACTTTTCCAGAAATAACCCAAAATCTATTTCATCGAATATTGCCCAATTTATACACACATAGCCCTTAGTCTGAGGAAGAACTGTTTTGATTTTGTAAAAGCTCAGTTTTATATTTCTGACACTAGGAGAAGCTTTAGCTTCAAAGTTTTTGGCCCGTAATATGTAAACTGTTAGTCCAATTCACTTCAAATTGATGAATATGAATCAACTGGTGGAAATCTATCTCTTGAACATCATGTTTTACATAATTAGCTCTTATTTGACTCACCAAGGGGAACTATTTTACAAATAAGTTTTCCAGCCATTTCTTCCTCATTGTAGTCCATGTTTGTCAAACTTTGGTGCATGTGAATCGTCTCAAGAATATCTAACTTTTATATCATATTTTAGACTGTGTTTTGGACATTCAATCGGGGCACAGTGAATTGGGGACTTTTCTTTGATACACCCTTTCTGTCGGGGAAGACACCATAAGTCTAGATATTTGATAAGATGGTAACAAGGATTAGTTTAGAGGTACTGCTGTCCACCAAAGAAACAAGAATGTTGCAGTGCAGCTACAGTGGTTAGCCAGTTCCCTGTTGCTGGTGAAGGCAGACCTAGCATAGCTCCTGTTACCCGTCTCTTGACCCCTAACTTGCAGCTGTTGTTCTCATCGTTTGTGGTCTATGTTTTTACCAAAATTTTCTTTTTACATGTGTTTCCTTGTAGTTTGTTATATTTTCATTTACAACCAATCAATGTGGACAGACAGGCTTACTCCCCAACACACAGCCTCTTAAACTCCCCTCTGTATCCCATCGTCTCTCCTACATTTCTTTTGTCCAATTCTCCTCTTCATCCCATTTTTATGAGTTCAATCCATCCTTCATTCAAATCAAGATGTACCACCAACATTCAATTTGCTAACATCTACTGTACATACATAAACAATCCCAAAAGACTAATACCATCACTCATCTCATCAAGTTAAAAGCTGATCTATGCTATTTACAATAAACACATTTAACTACACCACATTGCTCATTTCAAATGTCTGCCATCATTATTGCTGCTTTTCATTCTCTGAAAGCTCTTAAAAACCATTATTTGAAAAATATTGGTATTGTCAAGTTGAGTCCAAATACAATTTTCATGAAATTACTATTTTTAATAGTATATAAGTGTTATTCACATGATTCAAATTGCAATATGTTTCTGTTTCAAACTCTACAATAGATATAGTTACAATCACATCTAAGACAATAAATGGTAGTAAACATGTGCTTAATCTGTGTTATGATTATGATGGGGGCCATGGAAAATATTGTCTCCCGTTATGGGTCCCCCCCCAAAAAGTTTGAGAAGTCCTGGTCTAACACATTAGGCCCGGGATGCTTGGACTCGCCATGTGTGTTTTGGAAGGGTTTTACAAACTGAATGACATAACTACCTTATACTGTGTGGTATTGGAAAGCATTTCAGAGAATTTTTCAGTTGTTGACCTTATTTGAAATAGTGTCCCATTATTGTTGGTATTGAGGGATTGACAGAGGTCTACCTACTCCCTCACCAACAGAATTGTTTCAGGTCAGTTGGCTTCTATTAAAATCTATCAAATTAAAATCTGCTCAAAAATTGTAGGTCAGCCTTTAGTGAAACATTTTAAATAAACCTATCAAAATATTTTTTTTAAAAAAGCGGCAAAGTACTGGCATGCTCAGTGCGCATTGAGTCTACATTTGTATACATGTTGCTCTGTCGGCTTATTATTAGTAATAGTAATTTTCTGGGATTTCTTATGTGATTATCATGGTACCTTTCAGTAGGCAGATAAATTCAGCAACAAGTTAACATTTTATCCATTAGTTGATGAATTGGAAGCGGGACAATTTGAACTACCATAAGGTCATGGATGCTCAAAGCTCATTGATGTGGGTGGGAAATGAGACTGGCTCGTGTTATCGGATCCCACAAAAGAGCGTCTTTAGCAACAACTGCTGAACAAGATAATGCTAGTTATGATAGAAAGGTGTCAGAACACACAGTGAAATTACAGAGCTGTGTAACTGCCTTCACAAAATATGGCTGTTGGTTTTAATCTTATAGAGAATTGGTATGGATGAAATGTTGACAAGCCTTCCTACCTAAACCCACGGTGGCTTTTAAAAGTTTGTTATGCCATGGTAGCAATTACATACAAGTATCAAACAACAGACAGAGCTTTGTGCACTTTTTGATTATGTTTCCTTCCATAACAATTATCGTGAAAACGTAAAATTTTGATTGTTTCCTCTGCCAATAATCACCAAAATCGGATATTCTGATATCCCTACCCAAGATAAACCAGTCTTGTCTCAAAAAAGTATATAATGCAATAAATAACCAAGAATTGGGATATCACTACGTTTGTCAGATGTCAATTTTATATTTCAATCGCATTGCCATACTTTGAGCATGTGATATAAGTATTAGGAGACTGGCATCAAGAGCAACAAGCACTAGTACAAGGCATTGGGTTTATCATTATAAGCAGTATGATATCCTGTCTGGTTGAATTCCCTAGTTTATGTCAGGGACCTTGACAGAGTAGAGGAGGTTTTTCTGCACAGACACCTCTGCATCATCTCATTTTTAATTTGGCATCACTTACTGGGGTGATTTTGTAACGAGTCCTTTGAACTAAACCATTCCGTGAAGAGATGAGCTCATAACAAATACATTTTAGACCTCCTCAGCAGCCAGATGGATTGGAATACATAAGGTTTGTCCGAAAGACACATTGTGTACATGTGATTCCGAACATTTACAGACTACTGTAGGATTTTTGGATCACAGTCTGTTCTTTTGGCATATGAGTTACATCAAGTAAATTAATGATGATAATATTGTGCTGTGATGTGTTGGGGTGAGTTCAGTACCTGATTCATGACAACATTTTCCATAAGATAGATACTTTGTTAATCCCCATAGTAGAACATTAGTGTGAATATACTGTAGATTAAATGGACAGTGCAGTATTTGTAGTGTCAACTAAGTGAAAATTTCATCAGTTTCATGGATTTGGTCTGAAACCTGTAGGCCCAGGGCAAATTTCACTATAGATATTTTAATGTAGAATTTTGTAAAATTATCGCCATACTAGCAGGCTTAATGTACTCTTCTGTAAAAAATCTGGCCCCAAGGGATGTGAATCATAGCAGTACCAATGAAATTCAGTCAGTACTCTTAAAGCAAAATTCTTTAAGCTTCCTGCGAGTATGTGAGGCCAGGCCATCAGCTGCCTCTACATTTGGTGTCAAGCCTCAGGATAATCAAATGGCATAGGAAATAAATAGCTTAATAATAGTATGATCCTCTAGCTTCTTTTCCACCTATCTCTACCACCTCCTTGCAACCACAGATAAAGTAAACCATGCTAACTCTCATATACTGGTTTATTTTAGCAAACCGCTTGAAGTGGCAGTATTTCCTATAAATTGGCAATCCTCATGATCCAAATGTAAACTTTTGTCCAACTTGTTGTTGATTATTTCAATGGAACTTCATCTAGGGAGACCTGTCGATACAAATGGTGTTTAATCACTTAGAATTTTTCAAAATTTACAGCTAGAATTTAATCCATTGTCTCTTGTTGGTATAATCAGACATAAAATGGGGCGCCTGCTCTAACGCCTGAGCAAAACAGCGGCCCAGAGACCATCAGACCATAAAATATTGACATATTAACAGCAATCTGTGAATGCTTCTGATATGTTAAAAACAAACTTTGTTGTGGAAGAATACAATAATCATAGGCTGGTTAAGGTTGTCCTTTCAGTCTTTCTTCCTAAAGGGGGGAAATAAACCTTTGTTCTAGCAACACAACTATTCTTTAGTTGTCATGAGAACATTCTACAGGAAAACCGCTGAAAATAATCTTTCAAAATCATTATGTTAACAAGTTTCCATGGACATTTACATAAATTGGGCTGTTACATATGGGCATTGCTAACTGGTTGCTATGGCTACTTGGACAGTGAAATATGCACAAATGTGATGCTTCCTCCATCTTCCTCCATCTTGATAAAGGAACATTTTAGCCATCTAGTGACAATACACCCCTAGCCAACATTACAGCATGCATAGTGTATGACACTCTATGCATACTGAGTGTCATACTCAGTATGCTTGCAGACTTGAGTTTTATTAAGGCTAAGTGTTAATGAGCTGATCTACTGACAGTATTGGGGTCTGCGATCTTGTAAGGAGTTCCGTTGAATCCAGGTTAATAGACAAAAAAACCTTGCACACTGCTGTCCACCATTATATACTGTACATACAGACCCTCTTCTCACTGAGGGGAAGGAAGCGGAAGGCCTGATAGGTTTCCTTTAGTGAAGAAAAATGCCTCACAAAAGTGAATGTATTGGTTCGGCTTTGGTTTAGTGCAAAAAGTCTTTGGTTTGGAAACTGCCATGTTATGTCCTACAAAATTATAAATATTAAATTTCTAAAAGAAAGCAATCGCTTTCTTTTAGAAATTTGGAAAAAGTTTTCCTTTCATAACAAATAAGACTCGAAAAGTTGTAAAAAATATTGACCTGTAGATTGGTCTCAAACCATAATTCATACCTTGAGTACCCTGTACAGTTGCATAAAGAAAATATTACTGGTTCTTTAGTTGTCATGAGAACATTCTACAGGAAAACCGCTGAAAATAATCTTTCAAAATCATTATGTTAACAAGTTTCCATGGACATTTACATAAATTGGGCTGTTACATATGGGCATTACTAACATTTCAGGTGTGACTTCATCATATTTCCCAAGCTGCTGGCCTATAAGGCTTTCTGCAGATGCAACAGAGCAAATGGATATTAGGGATATGAATTACTGGAAAGGGTAAGCTTGCACGAAGGACACCGTCTGCAGGCCAGCATTATTTGAAAGCTGCATATAGATATGTGACCTCCTGTGATCTCCCATGATGCACTGAGCTTCTCTCTTCCTCTCTCATTGTCCCTCTTTATACATCCCTCTCACTTCAATGCATGTTACTGGATTAATGCATGTTAAATGGAATAATGCATGTTAATAGATTAATGCATGTTGCTAACTTGACTTCTTCGCTGAGTCTTTTTGCTTTCTCAACCTGTAAGATCACAGTGTCGGTGATTGCATCTGATGCTGTGGACCTGCTGGATGTCCACTGATCACGATAATCATCATCAAGATGCTCATGATGATGATTATTGTTGTTATTATTATTATTGTATAGTATTCCCCCATAAGCTATCGCTAAATGTTATATTAATATTAATGTTATTATCAAACGGGGATCCCTGCTGCTGCCGCGGCCCGACCATGGAGAGGTTGAAGGAAGTGGATTATAGCTGATATCTTTGCTCTCTCCTCACCCATGTCTCTCTCTCTCTCTCTCTCTCTCTGAGTGGAAGGACTGAGTGGGTGTGCTGAGCGGTCGTGTGAGAGCGATTGTGAGTACGTGTTTTCTCCTTCTATATTTGTGATTGCGGATAATATTGTTGTACACACTGTTTTTTTTCAGAACTTTCGGGTGTGTGGGGGGCACGGAGAGTGGGGTTTAGGGGCTTGAGTGTGTGTTTGGAGCCCACCAGCGTTAGCTGGTCGGCATGCTAAACGCCGCTATGGAGTATGTTCGACTGAGCAGGAAACACGGCTTTAAAGTCTCGGCAACTTTTCCTTGCTCGGTGGAGTGTTGTGGTTTGGCTGTCAGTGACGTTGTGGGTCACAGAAGCATTAAGTCAGCTGCTAGGATGAGTGGCGCTGTGGTGGTTTAGTAAAGGAAAGGGAGGATATACAGATCAGGAAATTTACAGACTCAATAAGATTGTGGTGAAAATCAGACAAGACCTGAATCACGATGAATCCTCAGAGACGATGTAGGACAGTCTGTCTCCTATCTGTGCTATCATGTGTGTTTATCCTCACATCTTTAATAATGAGTGGTTTTAAAATATCCACATTAAATGTAAATGGAGCCAGAGATGTGAGGAAAAGAACATGTTTGTTTGAGCTCATAAAACTGAAAGGTCTTCACGTGATTATGGTTCAGGAGACCCACAGTGACACGTTCAATGAGACGGACTGGAAGAGAGAATGGGACGGTGAGGTTGTTTTAAGCCATTTCAATACAACCAGTGGAGGAGTGGCAATCCTGTTCTCCAAGGATTTCATACCGGAGTCTCATATCGTGGAGAAAGTGAAAGGCAGACTGTTGTTGGTCAGAGCGAAGTATCAACAATTTACTGTTGTTTTTGTAAATGTTTATGCTCCGAACATCGGACCAGACAGAGTTCAGTTTTTAAACCAGCTAGACACAGTTTTGAGTCAATGTGGGCCGGAAGAGCATCTGTTTAGCGGGAGATTTTAAACTGCACAGAGAAAGATCAGGTAGACAGAAACCACATGGAACCTCACTCTGCTTCAAAACGTGTGATGAAGCAACTGGTGGAAACACACACTTTAACCGACGTGTGGAGAGAAACGCATCAAGAAAGAAGACATTACACAAAGTAGGGAGGGTTTTCTTTCTATGGCCAGACTAGATCGGTTCTACTTTTTCAGGCATCATTTTAGCATTTTTAAAAAATGTAAAATTCTGCCTGTGGGTTTCTCGGATCACTCCATGGTAACTTTTGAGGTTTTTATTGCAAATATTAAAAATAGGTCTGCGTACTGGCACTTTAACACTGCTCTGTTGTTAGATGTAAACTTTAGAGAAACTTTCACATGTGGGTAGTATATATATATATATATAAGTGAATGTGACACATCTGAAAGTGTCATTATATATATATTTTTTAACCTGTCTTGTTCAACTTCATTCATAAACAATTGCCTCTATGGCCCTGCAGGAATTGGCCTCTCATTGCAATCATTTAGGTGAGACCCACAGATGTTTTTCCCAAATTGTTTCGCTTTCCATATTCATGTGACTTCCAACCAATATGCACCCACAACAATGCTTTGCTTTTGGTACGCAATTTTCAAATTAACTGATAATCATTGAAACAACATGCAGATGCTAAGACTGGTGTAGTACCAGCATTAATTTCATCAATTACCATCAAAACCTAAAGCTTTGCAAGAATAAGCATTTGAAGGAGCTTAAGAGTCTGCGAGGGATCAGCTTTCAGCCTGATTGTAGGCTATTAGCCCAGTTATCTTATATGAGAACTGTGAAATTGTTCTGCTTGCTCTTCTTTGACCAAAATATGTTCCCTGTTCCTCAATGTGGTGCAGATTGATATCCCCTGACTTAAATCTATTGTACCCTTTATTGTATCAAGTGCAGTACCCAAACCAGCCATATTGCAAACTGTAAGTGAGCAGTGGTCTGCAAAGGAGAGGGAAATGTTCAAAGAAAGCTATCAACTATTACTAATTAAAAGAAAGTAAACACCCAAGCAGCTATTATTTGTACTAGGTGCATCTTACTTTAAGATCTGTGATAATTTTTTGCAGAACCTACAAGCAAACACTCACATATCAGAGTGTTATCCGCATTGCTCTTCCTTTCCCAATCCAGTGTATGCTCTTGTAAGAGGGCATACGTAGTATAGGGTCAATGCTGCTCTAGTGGGTTCTGCAGTTAAAAGATTTCTGACTCAACAATCTACCATCATTCGTCACTGTTTATCACCACACAACAGACCTAATACTCAGCTTCTATAGGCACCAAAGTTCATACCGGCAAATATAGCCTTATTACAAAGAACAACTAGGAGACATAACAAAAAAAGACAAACATAAACACACAACAGGTGTATGGATCTAGGGTGTTCCAGGCTGATAAAGAAGCAATTAAAGCCATCAGATTCAAGTCTTGGGGAATAATAGCCGTTTTTCTTTTATTTGTAGGCTTTCCTAACTGTTTTAGTCACTGGAGACAATGAAAATTACAGTTCTTTATTTATCTACTTCAGTAGAGTCCAGACTATAGGGTTTTTACTTCATTTTGCATGTCATTGAAGAGAATACTTCACAGATTGTATTTGCTGAATCTAAAATAAGCACATAGTACAACATATGATAATAAATACATACACCCAAATGCATGATGTGACTTAGATTAAATTGCTGTCATAGGAATGCAGTAGGGCTGTTTCATATCCAGATGTATATCAAATTTTTTGCGAATGTAATAGTTCCTGTATGGCCTCAAATGTCTATTCCTGATTGGCATCCAAAATATGGTTAATGTTTGTTATTTTATATTCAACAAAATTGCTCAAAAAATACTGCACAGGCTACCAAAATGCTAGCATAGGCCAGGTGAGCCCATTACATTTTGTTACAGATCCGTACAAAGGTGTAGGTCCAGGATCCTTTTTTTTTTCATTTTCTTCAAGATGGATAGAAATTTATATTGTATCTGTGGGGCTGTACAGGGCCAAGCAAGCAAAACATAGATCCTGTTTACACTTGGTTCACAATGCGTTTTGGGTGATCGAATCACAAATGGCCAACGAGATATATCGCTAAATAAAACTGTAAACGACTTTCAACAAGCATTGTTATTCTATCACTCAAACCACTTGCCGAGGTGGTCCGAGATACATTTGACCATATGTATTTTGCTTCGGTGTCTTCGATGAGGACGTAACAGGAAAACAGGTCATCAGTGCTAGACTTACTGGTTGTTTTGGCGGAAGTATGCGACTCTTAAAGAGAGTGGATTTGAGAGGTGACTTTCGGGGTTTGCTCTCTACCTACATTTGTTAGGTAGCCCATGCTAGCTAAATTAAAAAATCTGGAGCTTTACTCATTTGAGTGAATCTGGCACTTGACTGACTTGATTGATAATTATTTAGCCCAATTGATGTAGGCAGCAACGAAATCTGAGCATGAGTGGTCAGCTGGACACATTCAGAGACCCGTGGTAGACACAAGTAATCAGCGATGTTTGCACGTGTGTTGTTTACACTTGTATTTTTGTCTGCTTGTGATCTGATCACCAAAAATTCATTTTAAAACCAAGTTTAAACAAGACCATACATGTAGATGATTTATGACCTTTAGGCATCTGGGAATCTTATGTCAAAGTGCTATTAAATTTTTCTTTTCCATTTGTTTATTTGTTTTGAAAGATTTTTTCTTGGTGGCCTACAAAGGCAACATTTGCCTTTGTCAAGACTGTGTATGTGTAGATAGATTTAGACACATTGCCCACACTGCTTTCCCAACAAGAGTTGGTGTAAAGTATGAGCACAGTCCAGATGCCAGTAAGGTGCTGATCGAGAAAAAAAAAAGGCAAAAACCTGTTCTTCAATAGATATATCAGGAGATTGTGTGATTCTGTTTGTAGCAGTCGTCAAGTTATCCGAAGGGAGTTGAAAGTGTCCTTGAGCATGGCAACCAAACTGAATTTGGACTAAATCAGTCAAACGATTGAGAAATTATGGCCTTACAATTTTTGAGATAAAGCTCCCCCTATTTTTGAAATTATACAGCCGACTTCACCCAAAATTATTCTTGGTTTCCTCGCACTAAGGACTATGTTGGTATAAAATTTTAATTTTAAAAGTTTTAATTAAAATAATTGAACCTTGAGCAGAATTCTGAATAAGCCAGCTTGTGGTCATATTATACATTAAATCGACTTTGGCAAAAGTCCCAGGAAGGATAGCTAGGTTATTTTATAATTATTTTTCAACTACAATGGAATTCCTTGGCTGGATGGGGAGCCTAACTAACTTATTATACTATTACTATTGGCCTAATATTACTAATATAATTAGTAATAAGTATAAGTGGCTGCTCAGTGGTGCAGTGGTTAGCACTTCACCTCACAGCAAAAAGGTCTCAGGTTCAAACCCTGGTCTGTCCTAGGTACTTTGTGTGTTGAGTTTACATGTTCTCTCCAGGCTTGTGTGGGTTTCCTCCAGGTGCTCCAGTTTCCCCCCACCATCAAAAACAAATGTGCTAGGAATTGGGTCAGGTTGGCCCATAGTGGCAGCATGCTCAGTCACAGCCGCTCAGGACTGACCATCGTAATTTCATTGTACACCCTATGATGACAAGAATAAAGTTCTTATCTATCTATCTATAAATCTATATATCTTATATATATCTATATATAAGTGCTTCTTTAAACATAACCCGAAACATGGAGAGAAGAACCGCTGTTTTTTTGCTGTTCTGCCTGCTATTCTCAGGTTTGTTTGTGTCCGTCTCCGGAGACTCCGTTCTCAGCCATGCGCCCATTGTTTACAGTAGGGATCAGCTGTTGGCGCTACGTAGCACTGCGGTGCTGCCCGAGGAGAGGCCCGAGGTTTCCCCCGAACTGAAGAGGAGTAGACGGGGGATACGCGCTGGATTACAGCGTCGCGCGAGGAGTCGCCGCTATAGACCTGCCGTTCCATCGGTAATAATGGGGAACGTGAGATCTCTCCCCAATAAGATGGACGAGTTAGCGGCGCTCACGCGGCACCAGCATGTATATCGGGAGTGCAGCTTCATGGTGTTCACGGAAACATGGCTGACCACGCTGACTCCGGACACGAACGCTACGCTGGATGGATTCAAGCTGCTGAGAGCGGACAGGACAGCGGGAAGCGGCAAGAGGAAAGGAGGAGGGCTGGCAGTGTTTGTGAATGATAGATGGTGTAAACCTGGACACATCACTATTAAAGAGCAACACTGCTGTAAGGACATAGAGCTGTTAGCCGTTGGCATGAGGCCGAACTACCTACCGCGGGAGTTCTCGCATGTTATCGCGATAGCAGCGTACATTCCCCCCTCTGCCGACGGCGACGCTGCGTGTGACGTCATCAACTCGGTGACTAGCAGGCTGCAGACACAGCACCCACAGTCTCTCCTCCTGATCTCTGGTGACTTTAACCATGCCCCCCCATCCTCCACACTGCCCACTTTCACACAGTATGTCACATGCTGTACCAGGGAAAATAGGACAATAGACTTGTTTTATGCCAACACCAAGGAGGCATACACCTCATCACCCCTCCCTCCCCTGGGAAGATCAGACCACAATCTGGTTCGTCTCCAGCCAGTGTACAAACCCATCGTACACAGGCAACCAGCCGTGACCCGCACAGTGAGGAAATGGTCCCAAGAGACTGAAGAGGCTCTGAAGGACTGTTTTGACACAACCGTGTGGGAAGAGTTCTGTGACTCTCACGGGGAGGACATCGACAACCTTACCGACTGCATCACGGACTACATCAACTTCTGTGAGGAGAACACCGTACCCACCAGGACTGTACGGTGTTTCTCGAACAACAAACCTTGGATTAGTCCGGACATAAAGGTCCTCCTAAAGGAGAAGAAGAGGACCTTTAGGTCAGGCAACAAGGAAGAGCTGAAGGTTGTGCAGAAGGAACTGAGGAGGAAGATCAGAGAGGGGAAGAACTCCTACAGGAAGAAGATGGAGGACCAGCTGCAGCAGAACAACATCAGTGGTGTTTGGAGAAGCCTGAAAACCATCTCAGGCTACCACCAACAGTGGGCAGATAACCTGAACCAGTTTTTTAACCGGTTCGACCAGTCATCTGCCCTCAATCCTCCAGCCCGACTCCCACAGCAGGGACCCCTCTCACCCTCCTCAGTGCACTACCCCTCCCCCACCTCCTCTCCCACTACAAAGAACTCCCAGCCACATCCCCCTGCTCTACCTAACACCCTGCCCCCCCTCCTAGCTATCACCACCCCACCACCCAACCCCCCCAACACACAGCCCCCCTGCACCAGTCTGTCCCTCACAACACTCCAGGTGAGGAATCAGCTAAGGAAGATCAAGGTGAGGAAGGCCACGGGCCCGGACGGCATCAGCTCCAGGCTCCTTAAGACCTGCGCAGACCAGCTGTGTGGGATTTTGAAGCACGTCTTCAATTTGAGCCTGAAGCTGGGGAAGGTACCACTCCTGTGGAAAACATCCTGTGTGGTACCTGTCCCCAAGACGCCGCACCCGAAGGACTTCAACAGCTACAGGCCGGTGGCATTAACATCCCACCTGATGAAGACTCTAGAGCGACTGGTCCTTGGCCATCTCCGCCCGGTGGTCAGCCTGTCGATGGACCCCCTTCAGTTCGCCTACCAGTCTAAGACCGGGGTGGACGACGCCATCATCTTCCTTCTTCACCGAGCTCTCTCTCACCTGGAGAAGCCTGGAAGCACCGTGAGGATCACATTCTTTGATTTCTCCAGTGCTTTCAACACCATCCAGCCCACGCTTCTGAGGGACAAACTGGAACTGACCGGAGTGGATGAGCACCTCGCATCCTGGATCCTGGACTACCTGACCAACCGTCCCCAGTATGTGAGGACTCGGGACTGTGTGTCGGACGTGGTTGTCTGCAGTACGGGGGCCCCACAGGGAACGGTCCTGGCTCCGTTCCTCTTCACCCTCTACACTGCAGACTTCTCCTACAACACACCCACGTGTCACCTGCAGAAGTTCTCTGATGACTCTGCAATCGTCGGTCTCATCACAGACGGGGACGACAAGGAGTACAGAGGACTGACGCAGGACTTCACGCACTGGTGCCAGTGGAACCACCTCCAGATCAACGCGGGTAAAACCAAGGAACTGGTGGTGGACTTCCGAAGGCACACACCCCCCCACACACCGGTGAACATCCAGGGAATGGACGTTGAGATGGTCACGTCCTACAAGTACCTTGGTGTTCACCTGAACAACAAACTGGACTGGACCCACAACTCAACGGCACTCTTTAAAAGGGGTCAGAGCCGACTGTATCTTCTGAGGAGACTGAGGTCTTTTGGAGTGCAGGGGGCGCTCCTGAAGACCTTCTTTGACTCTGCAGTCGCCTCAGCCATCTTTTATGGAGTGGTCTGCTGGGGCAGCAGCATCTCAGCTGCTGACAGGAGGAAACTGGACAAACTAATCAGGAAGGCCAGTTCGGTCCTGGGATGTCCTCTTGACTCGGTGCAGGAGGTGGGAGACCGGAGAATGATGGCCAAGCTGTCATCTCTCCGGGACAACGTCTCCCACCCCATGCAGGAAACCATCTCTGCACTGGAGAGCTCCTTCAGCGACAGACTCCTTCACCCCAAGTGTGTGAAGGAGCGATATCGCCGATCGTTCCTTCCTGCAGCAGTCAGACTCCACAACCAGCACTGTTAGCAACACACACACCTACACAGCTACACACACACTTACACACACATCTACCTTTTAATTTATTTTAATTGCACATAACGTTTAATTTTAATTTAATTTATTTTAATTTATTTTAATTGCACATAACACGATGTTATTCTTACTCTGTGTTATTCTTACTCTGTGTTATTTTTACTCTGTAACATGCTCTGCTGCTGTAATATTGCAATTTCCCCATTGTGGGACTAATAAAGGCTATCTATCTATCTATCTATCTATCTATTAAGGTGTGGATGAAAAACAAATTTCTCCAGTTGAACAGCTCCAAAACTGAAGCAATTTTAATTGGCATCCCACATCAGACCCAGGCTTCCTCCATAACCAGTATTACCTTCTCTGGTCACGACATTCCCCTCTTTTCATCAGTCACCAATCTCGGCGTAAGATTTGACCCTCAACTCACTTTTGAATCCCACATCAAACACATCTGCAAGATCTCCTTTCACCATCTCAGAAATATTTCCAAACTCCGTTCTAACCTCACCTTGAGTGATGCTGAAAAGCTGGTCCACGCGTTTGTCTCCTCCAGATTGGATTACTGTAATGCACTTCTCATCGGGATCCCTGATAAACGTCTTCAAAGACTACATTATGTTCAAAACAGTGCTGCAAGAATCCTGATGAGAGTTCGTAAACACGAACACATCACCGCCGTTCTTCATTCCCTTCATTGGCTTCCCATCTCCACCAGGATTGATTATAAGATTTTTCTACTCACTCACCAGTGCATCCATGGCAACGCACCCCCCAACCTAAAGTAACTACTCACCCCACTGACCTCAACACGATCCCTCCGTTCTACCCGCTCATACCGCCTCCTCTTTCCTCGGACTAAGCTCAGCACCATGGGTGATCGGGCCTTCTGTTCTGCTGCCCCTCGTCTGTGGAATGGCCCTCCCTGACCATCAGGAGGCTCCACAGACGACTGACACATTTAAAAAAGGACTTAAAACTTTCCTTTTTAGCAGAACCTATAACTTTAATTAACATTGCTGCTTTGTTTAACCAGGGTATGAGTGTTTGAGCCAGACCTCAGTTTATATTCACAATGTCAATTTCTTTGGTCATGATTATTTGAGGGAAAACAATGCCACTTTTATGGAATTGACTTATTTTCTTTTATATTCGAAAATGATTGAGAACATTAAACAATGGTAAGAATATTATTAGATTGCATTAAATCGTACTGTTATCTAAATGTATTGTTCCTGAATCATAGTATATGCCACATATTTAGATGTGTCCCTTATCATTTTGTATGTATGATAAAAGGCCTAAAACTTCACAGCATACCCCTGACTGTCTCTCTCACACCCACTCACACACACACACACACACAAAATTAAAAAGTTAGGACAACTTAAACATTCAAGGCAACCTACTACACTGGCTTTTGTTTGGATGTTTTAGTTTGGATGCCAACTAAAACTTCAAAATTAACTGTAAACAGTTGGGCCAACTCAATTATATTTTGTTGAGATTACTAATCTTTTATGTATCTTAAAATTCAATATTTTGAGTTTTACATAGAAAGAATTTTAGATAGTGAAAGTAATTTAAACTGATTGTTTTGTTCAGGTAATTATTTTTTTATGATGGCAATGGTGGCTCAGTTGGTAGAGTAAGGGTTGTGCACTTATCTGGAGGTTGGTGGTTCGATCCATGGCCACTGTAGTCCACATGTCGAAGTGTCTTTGAGCAAGATACTGAATCCCAAGTGGCTCCCAATGGCTTTTCCAGTGGTGTGTGAATGATGGTGTGAATGGTTACTGCTCCTGATTAGCATATAGCCTATGCTATGGCTCTATCATGTAGGCCTTCTTACATGTTAGAGGCTCCATGCAGCCTCTATCATCACTGTATGGATGTTTGTGTGAATGTTGACTAACAATGTAAAGCGCTTTGAGTAGTCAAGCATACTAGATAAGTGCTATATAAGTACAGTCCATTCACCATTTGCTCTCTAACAGAATTCTAGCCAAAACAGAACTATTTCAATCAACATGTTTATTTCAATCATCAGACATAAGCTGTCACAAATTGTTTGAACATTTCTACAACTTTCATAACAAAACATCCTACAGGTAGCAAATAATGGCTTAATTGCCTCTTCGAACACACTGTACTTTAGAAAAAAAAATCGACAATTCCAAGGCACTCTTCCTTTATCAACACATAAAAAATGTCTATTGTCATGGCATGGTCGTTTGGACCTATGAAATGCAAACTACAATTTATTTTGGCTTCAACCGTCATCAGGGACTCACCAGATCAATGAGAAGTGAGAAATTTATTTTTATATGAATATTTTGGGGATATGGAATGAACTAATGGGATTTCAATTAATTTGATGTTTGGTTTGCGAGCAAGGTCTCGGAACGAATTAAGCTCGTAAACGGATTTTTTACAGAACTATTGTATGAGATTTCATTTGTTATGTCAAGCTGCATTCTATTGACAAGTAAGTATATATTATTATATTATGTAGAACCTACTTACTAATGTAAGACCATGAGAGAGGTCTGTACTCAAAACAACTTTCCACATAGGTGCCACAGGAACTGAACAGCAGACTCTTCATTTCACAGGACAACTGTGCAACATTAAGACATTTGGAAAAAAACTTGTTACTTTGCATTTGATTTAGAGTGTACAGCTTCTACTTCAAATGTGTGTAAATGCACTAATGTCCCTCTCACAGTTTCACCAGCTGTCCCTCCTTACACTTATTTAGTAGCTTATAACCTCTGCAACAAGGAACACCCAAACAGACATGCAGTTCTGGTGATGCTGTAAAACAGTTGTCTTGAAAAACCTTCTAAGATCCTTATACTTGTCCATTTCTCCAGAACTCAACACATTAACTATGTATATATTGTGTATTTGTTTATTATTATATCCCAACTCTGACAATGTCCCATGGTAAAAACGTCAATGTAATTCTGTCTTTACTAATAAGTGGTTGCGATGTTATGGTTGATTGGCGTTTGTCAATGTAACAGTACCGTTCAAAAGCACCACAACAGCATAAACACAATGTAAGGTATGAAAACTTTTACTCTCAAAGAGATTGGGACAATATATATATTGATTGAATCTTTATAGTAAGACTGATGCATTTTACTTGCATTTATCTTAGTGTATCAAGTATACTGAAAAGTCTGAACAAGTTGAGGCTGAGGATAATTTAAATAATATATTGAAGCCATGGTATGTCTTAATACATACTTCTAAAAGCTCAATATACATTTTGATGGCTACACTCAAACAACCAGGCTGTTTTTTCTTGCTTGTTTTTTTTTAAATAAAATTTTAAACATGGTAACGTTGACGTTCAATAGACCGGAAGATGGCACTCTTCAGAGCCTCGTACCTATTGCAATAGTTGGTGCAAGCTAACAACTTGTTATCTACAGCAGCTAAAAACTGCATGTGTTGCGAGAGCACCTGCTAGGGTTGTAAGTGTGCCCTCTTCAGGTCTACTGAAATGCAAAGACAAGTTCACTTTTGACTTAACCATCGTCAAAAAAAAGAAAAAGTGAACCGCGAAACGTATAGTAGTGGACAGCAACACGTGCATTATTGAGGCGCTAATTAACAACCACACTGTGCATTATTGAACCCCACTACATGCAATAATTCAGCACTAGCTGGCTACCACAGTTTGCCAGCAGGTAGCAACCACAACATGTTCCATTATTAAACAACACCGAGTGTGTTATTCTAACACTACCTGTTAGGAACTTTCCTGGGGTCTGGCTTGGACCCAGGTGCAGACGCAAGACGCGGCAGAGCAGGTGTAAAAATATTTATTTTAAACTAGAGGGCACGAGGAAAAAGCAGCGGATCAAACAGGAACAAAATAACACTAGGATTAACTTACTACACACTGGGAGAAAGCTGGGACGCATGATGACACGGGGGAACATCATACAACGAACTGGCACAGACTATATACACTGACGTAACCAGACAATGAGACACAGCTGGAGGGGAAACACAGGTAAACACGATGACCAATCACAGTACAGACACAGAGGGAGAAAGGAACAAAAGTGAAACCCATAAAAAGGCAACACAAATTAAAATTACAGAACTTCCCCTAATAATAAATAAACACAAAGTCTTGTGGTAGATAGTCTTGCAACTATCTACCAAAGGGCATAGTTACAGCAGCTAACAACTGCAACAAGTTAATTTAGTATTATTAGTGGCGTCTATATTGGTAATGGCCAGAATGCGGTGCGACTTCACCGGTGTCTTCCTTCACCGGGGTTCGATGGTTTAACTAAACTTAACTGACAGAGGCACCTCCCCGGCCTCTGGCGCCTTTTGCAATAGCTAGCTATCTGGCCTCCTGTTTGCAGGAGGCATAAAAACTACTGGACAGATTCCTATGGTTAAACAATGGGGTTGAGTCCATAAAGATCCAAGACACTAGCCTTTTGTAAAAGCTAGATTGGTTAGATTTCAACTATTCACTGGACTGTTTTTCATGCAAAAACTATTTAACAGCTTGCCACAAATGTGGGGGACATACAGTATTTGTCAACTTTGGCAGATGTATGCAATGTCAAGTTCTGTTTAATACCACAAATTCAACTATTCAACTAAATTCACTATAATTATACCCACTTCTACTCATGGAATTAAAACGGTGCTAATTAAATATATTTTTACTTGAGTAATTATTTCAAGATCACTGAAAACACTTATTTGAATTTCAGTACAATTGTCTTCAATGTAGTTTTACTGGTCTATAAATCAAATAATATGGGCGGCTGTGGCTCAGTGGGTAGAGCAGCCGTCTCCGAATCTGTTTAGATCGGAAGGTAGACAGTTCAAGTCCCAGCAAGGCCTACAGTTTGTAGGGTCCTTGAGAAAGAACCTGAAACTCTAGCTACCCAGGTGCATCAAAGGGGCTGCCCACTGCACCCTCAGGGATGGGTCAAATGCAGAGAAATAATTTAAATATGTATGGCTGTATGTGATCAATAAAGGATACATTGTTATTATGATAGTACTTTCTCTACTCTCTCTGAATTGTCACTGATTTAGACCACCGGAACAGAACACTTCTTTAAATGTAATCCACAAATCATGTCTGTATTCCAAAATGTGTTCCTTTATGTGTTTGACACAGAGGACCAGGTACCTCATGCTTTCCCCACCATAGACATGGGACCTCAGCTAAAAGTTGTGGAGAGATCGCATAGTGCTACGATGCTGTGTGCAGCCAGCGGCAACCCCGACCCTGAGATCTACTGGTTCAAAGACTTCCTACCCGTGGACATTTCTAGCAGCAATGGGCGCATTAAACAGCTGCGTTCAGGTAAAGCACTTAACTCAACATGTGCATATACAAATATCTCATGTTACAAATATCTCATGTTTTTTTAATCTATTTGTATACATTGTATAGCTTCCTGATACACATGAAACACAGCAGTACAACCAGAAATAGTATGGGGAAGTGTTGCCACAATTTACACATTTAGTGATTTCACCACCAACTTCATTAATGTTTCAAAAATTAGCTGCTTTTGTTTACAAGGTTAATCATCCCAATCTTCTCTACTCTTTTTAAACCTTGTTTGCTGGTCGAATACATAACAGGGAGGTTTGTATTTTGACCCCAATTCCACTTAATTGTATTACATTATGATTAAGAACAACAGTCCCACCATCAACCAGCTGAGTAAAAAGGGCTGAACTTTAACCAGCATATAAAACTGAATGTTTGCTATACATACTAACAGAGCATACACAACATACACATTTCACAATGCACAAAAACAAAAAACTAAAATAGATTAATCATGGTTTCGACATAAAAGAACAATCATTATCAAATTGTTTTGTAAATTATCTGAAGGTACTGTATTACATTTAAAAAAATTAATGAACTCTGTAAAAATATAATGAAAATGAATATTACTTTTATATAGACATCCCAATGATCGCAACAATAACCTCAACCACACCTGTGTGAGAATATCGGCCTGCCTACAGTGTTTAATACACAACTGACAGTGATGAATGTTAAAGCAGAAGCGGACGTGTGCAGCTCTGCGATGAGGTGCACAGGATTCAAGGGAAATAATAGGACTTCCCTCTCCACAAATTAACCAGTAGCTTGCCGAGCTCCTTTCAACTACCCTTTCGCTCACTCTCTGTGAGAAATTATAAAATGTTTGTTTCATGCCAAATATTGCAAGCACCAGCACGTTTGGAAGTGCTATCCAGGATCAAAACTTCGTACCAGCCATCACAACTAGAGTAAAAGCACAGTTTTCATCCCTGAGGGCCTGAGACACTGGCTGCTTTCAATTCAACAACTGATAACAGTTTCTCACAAATAAGGAAGTTCTTATTAAATGAGTAAGATCATATAGTGGATGCGCCTTCCCAGTATATTGCTGTGCATCAACCCAAAATATATAATCAAATTCCAGTGCAAGTTCACTTAACTAAGTTACATCCATATATGTAGGCCTTGTCATAACAACATGCATGGTAATAATTCGGCCTACCGGGTCTTCATCAGAACATAAAGGGAGACTAGAGATCAGACAGTTTATAATGTGGGACTTCTTGATGTTATAAAAGAGTGCCATGATGCCACCTGCTTAATAAATGACTTAGACTCTTCAAGATACACTTATGGCCCCATTTTTCATTGTGAAACCCTTGATCTCTTTTGCAGATGGTTTACATATTTTCTTTTTTCTGTAAGGCTTTGTCAACTGGTAATTAAAACTAAAGTTTGTCTGTCATAGAGTTACATTACTCAGACCATCAAGCACTAATTGGGATTACATGGACTAATTCCGATTAGATTCGGAAAAGCTGTCTAATCGGAAAGAAAATGCTGCATGTAAACAACCCCTTTCCGCATGTAAAGAACCTTTCTGAATGAGATTTCATGCCTCTGCAAGGAGGTAATCTGAGTTATTTTGGAAAACATTTCCGATAGCCAGTCGCTGCGTGTAAAAGCTGTTTCGGAAAACTTTGTTAGATTTGTATCTGCGCATGCCAAGCGTTGTGACGTAATGCTCCGGCTGAGTTTATTTAGAGCCGCAACGCATTTGGCTACTTCAAAACATTACTGGTTTGCATCGTGGAGTCATTTATTCATTGCAACTTTGAAAGAGTTGAATATAGTTGGACGGTCAGATGGGCGAAAAGTCACGTCCGTGCGCGTCCTCTTTGTCATATTCTTTTGCTGGCCGCATGTTTGTGGTTGGCACCAGCTCATCTAAGCATTATTTCCACCTTATGGAAGGAAGTGTTGATCATCTACATTTGTCAGAAAGCGTTTCCAATTTGATGAGTCGATGGGTGTAAACAGCGGGTCGGGAAAGATCCCAAGTCATGTAAACAGGCGACCGACATTGCAATTTGGAAAGGTCTAATTTCGGATTGGAGAAAAGTTTCCCATGCAAACCCACCTACTGTGACTGATGATCACAGGGTCTTCAAGATCTTCTGTGATAAACAATGACAGAAAATTCAATATTAAATCATTTAGTCGGTCACATTGGAAGAAGAAGATGAAGTAGGAGAAGTAGAATAAGTAGAAGAAGAAGCCTTCATTTGTCAAAAACAATCATACAAACAGTAAAATGTTGGGAAATTTGGAAGTCTGCATTGAACCATCCCTGAAAACAAGGCCATTGTATTTAATTTTATCATAAACATTTCAATAATCTTCTAAAGACTATCGGTTTCAATCGTAATTTTTGCTGAATTTAGCAAGCAAATATTTGAAGTCAGACAAACATAATCCTGATCACGTGGCGATGATATTGCTAAGATTATTTTATCAAATATGACCAATGTCCTCCAGCGCCACTGGAGACATTTTACTGATTTGATCATCATGGTTAGGGCGCTGAATATGACACTTTAGAAAAAAATAAATGGAAAAAAAAAAAGCCATGTGGACCTGTCTTCCACCATACACCAGTTTGATCCTCATTTACAAGAGAAAAATCCTTTTAATCACTGCATTGTGAAAACATAATAAAGTTTTGTTATTTTTCGCAATCAAACCTAAACCTGTCATGACCCTGATTACTTAGTGAACTTGCGTGTAGACAGAAGTCATGGCAGGTTTCAGTCTTGTCCAGTCCTGCTTGCTGAAAGCTGCTTATGTCCCCTTCATCAAACTTGAGGGCCACACAGCTTCCAGGCCCTTCCTTCCCACCACCTATCTGAGACTTCTCTTTGTTCCTGGTGGCCCTATAGTGGCTGGGTATATTGTACAATTGCTGCATCAAGACCTATATTAGGGAACATAAATGGAGAGAATGCTATTATTGTGTCTCAAAAATACATTTTATCTGGACTGAATAATAGATCTTCATAAAAATGTATGTTTTAAAATCAGCTATGTACTACACAATAACTAATATACAATATAAATAATTCACAATATCTTAACAATTTGTATGAAGAAAAATGTTAAGTTGATTACCATGACTTTTAATATCTATTACATCTCTGCAGTCAAGATTAGCTATATGACGTAAATTGTCTGAAACTCTCGGCTATTATCTGCGTTATACGACCTAACCAGAGAAAGAGTAAGTACGCATTGTTTCCCTGTGACAACAATATCAAACAGTTGATACTAATTTTTAACTGGTGTATACGGTCAAATAGAAACTGGTATATTGATGCCCTCTACTATTTCATTTCCACTCTATGGGATATTACTAACTTATGTCTGCTGACATTTTTCAACTAAAACAGTCCGCTGGGTATAGAGATGGCTATATTGGCTACAATATAGCAAAACTAATATGTTCTTAAATTATTCAGCCCTAATAAATGCACATGAAAATGCTGGCTAAAGATCTAATGGCCTCTATGACTGATTTATACTATTTTTAGATTTGATCATACAATTCTTCACTAATGACGCAGCAACATCACAGTGTATTCCAGGACACAATTGCAGGTTTCTTTAAATTGCATCAGAGGGTGCGTAGGCAGTTTGTGTTTTCATCTGCAGTCTTGTTGCACAATGCCAGATAAAAAATAATGCCCTTGGGCTGGAACTCAAACAGGCTTGTTGATGGTGAGGTAGGGGTCAAGTGTTTGATTGTATGGTTCTGTCGGGGAAAAATTTAGGTGTGGGGAAAAATAAATGTAATAATCATAACAATATGCCAGCCATGTTAACATAAATAAGTACTTAGTAATGCAAATGAACAAATGAGGGACCACCATTTTAACTAGATATACTATAAAATAATTTTGCTCTTCGAGCTTAAGAAAAGAATAACATTATCTTGCCCTCAGGAATATTTTTCACCAGTGTTAAGAAATATTTTCACCTTTCACCTTTCACCTTTCACCTTTTCACCTGCTGGAAAACATTTTCTGTCTTCTCCACATTACAATTCAAATTATCTTGGTAGACACAAAAACAAATGCTACTGTATGTTCACACGTGCCAATAGAATTTTTTTAAAATAAGTCTGTCTTACGGGGAGAACGTTCTAACTGATATCCCACCAGATTTACAGCCAGCAGTGGGCTAAATAGGATCTAGGGAAAAAAATTGCCAAATAAATGTTTCATTGAGTATATACTACAACTCTCACCAGCTCTCAGAGTGGAATGGCCAGTCTCCTGGTGTCTCCCCCAAAGCACTTTTATAACAAACAGTCACCATTCATCTTCTCACACACTGCTTGAAAATACTACTAGAGCGATAAGTAATCATAAGTTCACACATTCACACAACCAAACGAACAGCAATCAGAAGCAAATTAGGATTCACTACCTTGCAAAGGACACAAATAAAACTTGAACAATCCACCCAGGCTACATGTGATGGCCAACAATCATGCATGTACGCCTCTGTAGATGTAGGAGATAACTTCCCTTACAAGCAGTCGGCAGTTGTCTGTGCTCAGGACTGCAGACATACACTCTTCAAAAAAAATAAGGGAAGACTAAAATTACGAAAAATGTCTTGATTGATATAGATTATGTAATTAATTTAGACTAAAATGATGCAACGGTCTTTAGACAGCAAAATCATAAACCCACTGTGGACTGCATTCTCAATCACACCCAAAATCAAAGTGGAAAAACTAAAATTACAGACTGAGCCAACTGGTGTGACTATAATCACAACAAACTCACAATGTGTCTCAGTAGCTTGTTTATCCCCCAAGTTCGCAAGGGACTCCTGACAATCTCTGAGCACGCTTCTGGTGATCAGGGGATGGTGTACTGGAAGATTTCCTCCCAGACTTGGATCAAGGCATCAGTGAGCTCCTGGACAGTCCGTGGTTCTACTTGGAGGCGTCTGATGCACCGATACATAATGTCTCAGAGGTTCTCAGGTGGATTCAGGTCAGGGAAACGTTAGGGTCTTTCAATGTTATCAATACCTTCACCATCCAGGAAGTGCCTAAACACCGTGGCCCCATGAGGCCGGGCATTGTCCTAGACATGGAGATACTCATGATCGATTCTATCAGCGTAAGGTCTGATAATGGCTCTAAAGATTTAATCCCGGTACTTAATAGCAGTCAGGGTACCTTGGCTAACACATGGAGGTCTGTGTGATCCTCCAAGGATACACTTCACAAGGGCCTCGCTGACCCACCATACTGTTACTGCTGGTTGATGTTGCGGGCAGCATAACGCGCACTACGGCACCTCAGAGTGTTTCACCTCTGTTAACCTGCTGTCATCTGAGAAGAGAATGGGGCACCAACGGTGAACCTGGTTTTCAATTCTGGTTTTCTTTGGTGAACACCAATTGAGTTGCATAGTGCTGGGCTGTGAGTACAGATACCACTAGACAACATATGGCCCTCATGACATCTTCATGGAGTCTGTTTCTGACATTAGTCCACTGGAGGTCATTTTGCAGGGTTTTGGAAGTCCGTCTACAACTCTCACCAGCTCTCAGAGTGGAATGGCCAGTCTCCTGGTGTCTCCCCCAAGCTCCTGAGACTGTGCTGAGAGACATATCAAACCTTCTTGTGACGGCACGAATGGGTGTACCATCATGGATGATTTGGACTACTTGTGCAACCTGAAGAGGCTGCATGTACCGCTTCATGCTACCAGTAGAGACAAGTACACTAGCAAAATGCAAAACTATAGAAAAATCAGTCAGGATGGATGAGGAGAGAAAAATGGTTTGTGTGGCCTTCATCTGAAGAACACCCTTTTTCTGAGTTGTCCAGCTGTTTCCACTCATGTCCAAATGTTTTTGCTTTCATTTGAACTAAAACAATTGAAGCTGATTCACTTGCTTTAGTTCTGATCACTTACACTTCCAAACTTCGCAGATGCTGATCCAGATTCCAATGGTTTTATACATATATTATAAAAAAGTATTTTGTGATGACTAAGTGTTCCCCTAATTTTTTTGAGCGCCGTATAAACAGTCTCTGTCAATAATAATTTGGTTTGAATTGCATCCTGTTTCTTTGGTCCTGATGGCTATGTCGTTATGAATATATTCATGTTTAAGATGAGCTATTAAGAGACTTCTCTCCACTTGATTATAGATAGTCCAAAGCAGTTCTGATTAGGCTTTTCCATGCCATAATGACCAAGCAATGACATAATCATCCACTTTACACCTTAAATGGCTCTACCATGTAGAGGTGTTGAATGTCCAATGAAGTAATATAATGAAAGACTATCCTTGCTGGCACCATTCTAGATAAATGTTGCTCCTCTTTCAGTTGTTGGCTGGCTATCCTGACCAGATCCATCATGGATGTAACTGCACTTCCATTTTGTACTTCCATTATTATTCTTAATCAAATTCTTCTCATGTTGGATTTCAGGATTGTCCTCTGAATATTTATACTCTTTTTTTTTTTAATAATACTTTCTGTCAACTGAAAAATTGCATGAAGTCCTGGATGTCACATGCTGAACTAATATACAGTATCCCATAGCCAAAAAATAAATTCATGAATTCTACACCAAACCTTACCTTTCTACTGATGTCAGAATATTCAATTCTTGTTATTGCCATAAAATTACAAGATGTATTTGGAGATATTGGATGTAAAATCATAGAATATGGTAAGTTACACTATACATATTACCAGTTCTTTCCCAAAAATAAAGATTTAAACAGAAACTTAAACATAGATAAAAAGACCCATACAATTATGGTTAGGGAATAGACAGTATCAAATGAAAAAAATATATATACTGCTGGTTTGGGTTACAGGTTTTGACCAAACAGGTTTGGAATCTATTGCTGCTGATACTGGAGTTAATACCATTAACATTAATACCATTTTCATTTGATTTACTAAAGTGACAGGCATTATTCGTTTGCGGTGTGTTGAGCAAATTCACTTCTGTACGGAAGTAAATCCACTCACATTTGTTATCTCGCTATGCCACATCTTGTTAGGAAACATGGTCGTATTAATGTGATTTTATATGAAACAGGGATTGGCCAGGATTGAGAGCATTGAACTACATTTGAATTTACTTCAAATATACTTTCATCAGAGATTCATAAACATGCCATGTCAAAAATGTCTTTGACTGCTTTGAACTAGGACTTAGCTATCTAGACAGCTGTAATGACCAAGCAGCTGAAACTTACATTAGGATGTCTCAGCAATAGAGTCAAAACAGGTAAGCATTCTCCTATGTTTTGTTTCCAAGAATATGAGTTTGTAATCGCTAATTCTAAAATCTCCCTGTCCTCCCTCTCTATCACAATAGTGTTTCTGACACTTTCATCTGAAACCTTATAGTGTTTTTGTCATATCTAAGGTCAGCGTTCTACAGCACAGTAAGCTCCAGTAATTTTAATTTGGGCATGTCACTCAATTCATTTTTTGCACAATACACACTAACCAAGTGGTTTGCAACCAAGTAAGAGGTTACAAACCAACTTATTTTACTGGAAGGCATTTTAAAATGACTTGAGCTAATGACTACGAATTTCTTCACTGTATTGAGGTGGCAGAATCAGAAACATTTATATTATTTTTTGCTGTTCTTTATCCTGTAATGATCCTGTTGTTAATGGCATCTATTTCAATTGGCTCTGAACTACAGCCTTGTTGATCTCATGGCATTATTATGGACTGTGAAATAATGATACTGCCGCAAGTAATCAGCAAATGATACAATCCTTTCCTTGAGGTTACCCCAGATAACCCTCATAATATGTTATCATTGTCAGAAATTATCTCATAAAACGATCTTATATAGTGTAAGTGTATTCACATTAAGGCAATTCTAATTCTTAATAGTTTTCCTACAGTTGTGGAATAAAAAAAACGACTTGGAATTAGTTTGGGCTAATTTAATCTAGGATATTGACAGTCAACAGGTTTTACTAATAGAGTCAGTGTCTGATACAAAATAATCCATAGACCTCTGTGTGTGGGTGTATGTGTGTGTGAGAGAGAGAGAACATGTTTAGTATAGACTCAAACTGTGACATTGAATCTCATTTCCTAGGAGCACTTCAGATAGAGAACAGTGAAGAGTCTGACCAGGGCAAGTACGAATGTGTGGCAGTTAACAGCGCCGGGACTCGCTATTCTGCACCTGCTAATCTTTATGTTTGAGGTAAGATCCGTCTTGCCCCTCGTGACCCCTTCCTGCTGCAATTCAGGTATCTGATAGTCTGACTCCTACCTTTTCCTCAATACCTAGATTTAACTGCATTGAAAGTCAAACCTGTAATATCTTGTTATGTCTCTGTTGGCATTCCTTCGCAGTCAGTTCCTGCTTTTCTCTAATCTCCCTTTCTATCTTGTCTATATCTTGAGTGCTGTGATTTATTTTTCCTCCAATGTTCTATTGTTAGTTAGTTAAACCTGTTAGAAATCACTGTGAAATGTGTTTTTTTTCTTTTTTTACATGTCAGGGTTTAAAGAGAGATTGGCTGCGGTTTTGCCCATTTGCTTTGGTGATTTGGAGGTTTACATGCGGAGTCCTGCCTTAAGGAGATGCTGTAACTGCTGATGTATGTCATTCGTAGTGGAAAACGGAAATTACATTTTCACTAAAATCGGCTGTAGCTACTACAATAAAATATAGCTAACCTCTGGGGTTTTCATAAATAGGTCAAACAACTCATAAGCCTGAACCAATATCAAAATCTCAAAGGCAATTTTCAAAGGGTGGGAAGATTCATTATAATACTAACGTCTCTACCAGCATGGTGGCCCCGAGTCACATTATGAAAAGGTTGGTTAATTACCAATAGAGGGCAGCAATATACCAATACATTTCATGTAAATAACAGTAAATAGCATGTTGGTAAGGAATTTTATTGGACAATCATGAAGGTATATGACTTGACATTCGACACAGCATGAATGTTTGCTGAAACAAGTAAATCCTTATCTCATATCATCCGAGATAGCGAAAAATAGCCTAGATATCGCAAACAACAGTTTATCTAACTTGTGTTATGAAACATTCATAGAGAAATAAACTTTCCGTGTGAAGCAAAATAAGCTCCCTTTTAGATATGCACTGATCAACTATAAGATTCAACCACAAATGTGAAAATCGTTGTGAAGTCAGACTTCAGTCAGACTAAACGTTGTTTATCTTATGATTATGTTACCTGTGAGGGCTTCGGATATATTAGACAGCAAGTGCAGAACACTTGAACACTTTGTTCTGAAAAACGCTGTGTTGGAAGATGGAAAATTAGAGGTGTATTTGTCTGGAAGTTTGATTTTTGTGATGCAGTTGAAGGTGATACCACATGTGCAAACTAATGTGTATTTTAAAACTTTGATTGATGGATTTTTTATGACAAAGATCTGAAAAATATTTTCAACCAAATTTTGCAATTGAGATAAAAAAAGAAAAAGACATGAGTCTCTTAAAGCAGCTAATACATTTGGTTTTGCGTTTCTACTGAAGACTGTTTTGTTGACAAATACTGCAGTTGACAATAATACAAAAAAAAATTCATTTTTTTTCACTTAAGAATCCTCCACTAGACCAAAAAGTGCCGTAGCTAACAAAGCCATGTTCATTACTGAGAAAGTATAACATTTTAAATCTGCTACTTTTTTCAAGGTTCTTGTCTGTATTGATTTCACCTTTCAATCTCGGGTTTTTATTTTACAATGTGGCTTACAAGAAAATACTATGAAGAGCCATATTGTTGCCAGAGTGGGGGGGTATATGGTGCTCCATTCACAAATCCCTCTTCCACTCACATGTCCATCATTTACTCAGACTGTATATGTATATGTTTGTGTTCATCTTTCAGGTGCTTCTCCTGGTATCTGTATAAGAAACAGCTGTTTTTCTCTGTATAATGTGCTTTGCTACTTCAAAGTTTGCTACTTTTGGCCGTATAAATAACCATTTTGAGTGTTCATTGTTGTCTGATTCAAATATTCTGTTAGGCTAATACTGTTATGGTCAATCAGTTTCACAAAACATAAAAATAATGGTACTAAATTAATAACTCTAAATTGCAGCATAAACTTGTCTTAAAGATGTCATAGCAGGCCTAATTATCAATCGCAAAAATTCACTTCCTTTTTCTGTAGAAACCAATCCGATCCCTCACACAAATCTACAATTGTTTAAAAGATATCACAATAATTTACATTATAGCTCCACTGATCTTTTCATAATTCCATGATGTTTTTCCATGTTCCATGAAGTTTCCGATATATTTTAAATCCTGGATTTTGAAAACATCTTAATGTCATCGAACACCAGACTTTCAGACTTTAGTGATTTTGTTTATCACTACAAGGTGTGGATGTATTGTTTGTGAAGATATCATGCCCCTGATGTCACCAGTAGTAAACAAACTGAATGGTGTCATTGTTTCTCTCCCTCTATGGGATTTGAGGTTCAAGCTGTATCAACAGGGATTGCTTAACAACCATGTCTCCCACTTATGATAGAAAAATATATAGATTACTTTCAAACCTACGTATTGAATTGTGCCTTATACCACACAATAGTGATATCAAATTAAACATAACTACAATGTGTTATTGGCGCATATTTATTAATCCTTTTACCTGACATGTTGATATTACAAAGGCACCAAAAACATCTTGCTTAATGTTAACTATTGGAGGGAAACTTAGTGAACTTGATAGTGCAGAAAATGCAATTTGAGATTTCCTGGAGATAAGCTCTATCTGAACAGTTTAATCCAAACACAGTGCTGGAAAGAGATGGTCAACATAAATACTGTCAGTAAAGTCCAATTGGATTGTTTGAATAGTCTTTTAAGTAACCACTGTTGTACGCTCATTGATTTGAAGACTTGCTATGTATATAAATGTTGGCAGTAAAACACTGTCTGGCTCTTCTGCTTAATGAATTCTCACTGTCAGCATGCCAGGGCTTCTTATTTCACAGGCTCCGAGGAACTCAAACAATGCAGGAATAATTGAAAGGCAGGCAATATGTGTGTTTGTGTAATTATGTCTGCTTCTTTGTGACTATTGGAGCTGCAGCTACACTGGTTGGTGTGTCTGTGTGTGTTTCACTACACTGTTTTTCTGTGTTTTTCTCACTTAGTAATGGATATGCAGATATTTGCCTGTTTTACTGTCTTTGCTTCTCCTTGTCTTCTTACTCCTTATTTTGCCCCTCTTGTTGTTTAATTTTTTTGTTTGTCACTTTATCTTCAATCCCTTCATCATCATTCCACTTTGCCATCCAAAAATACTATCCAAATCTCACCCCTCAGATCAACGGGAAGGTTGTTTTTTTTCTCAGTCTTTACCCTCTAAAATCATGCCCTGGCAGTCTAGAGCCGTTCTGCGCCGGCATCTTGCCACGCTCCTCAGGCTCGTCCCGTGCTCTTTCTCAGGACCGCCATCCACAACTGTCCCCCCAGCCCAACCCCTGCTGTTATGTTGCTTTGCATACCATATCGCTTTATGCATACAGCTCAGCTGATATTTTGTGAAATGAGCATGTGTTAGAATCATTACTGTCTTACTTTCCTGTACAAAAAACACAAATACATTATTCACATCCAAATTTCCAGTATATATTTTTTTGTATTCCTCAAAAAAATATACTTTATTGTGTTCTGTTATATTCAATTTTATAGAAGGCAACACAACCTCTATTTCACTGACAACAGTAATAATCTTAAACTCTGAAAGGGTAACAAAATATTTTTATGTTGGGATTATTTTTGTCGAAACCAGTATATAGTTTAGATTTAAAGTTAATTCGTAATGTAACCAAAGATCAGACCTTAATTTAAGTTTAAAAATGACAACAGTCAGGACAGACCGGTAGAGACCATAATGAGAGTTAATAAATCTTTTTTAAAGTCAGCATTTGGTGAGTGGGCATGAATAGGATCCTTTATGGCAAAGAACTTTAAATTCAAGACTTGATTTTGGAACAACTAGAATGGGCCCCAACTGAGAATATAAGGCTGTGGGACTTGGTCGGCATTTCTGTTATGTTGCTGGGAGCCAGACTCAAGTGTGCTTTTCAAATTGATCATAAAAATGTTCAAATCAATTCTAAAATGTACAGTGAGTCAGTTCAGGAAGTCATGATTGGAAGGATGTGATGTTATCCGTTAAAAGCACTAAGAAGTATTGCTGCTACATTCTGAGCTAGTTAGGGCGATAGAGGGACTTTTGTTTTGCCAGTCAGGAGGGAGTTGCAGTAAACCATTCTGAAGAATATAAATGCACTACAGACTTCTTCCAGGTGGAGTGCCAGAGCACTGGTTGGTTGGTTAGATTTTGCAAATTGATCTTAGTTGGGAAAGCAGGAAAGGATGACTTTTTGGACATGTGGTTCAAAGCTGAAATCTGTAACAAAATTACAACTAATGGTTCTGGCTGTGGTGGTCGTTCTGTATGTGGAAATTCTACAGAGACGGATGCTTCTATTTAGATGTGGTGGACTGAACAATGTAATTTCTGTTTAAAAGTTGCTGAATTGAAGGACGTTTTGTGCCATCCAACAGTTTAATGCCATTTAAACAGCAGCAAAAAAGAAATATGTTTTTTCCTCTTTAGCTGCCTTCTGATTATATTTCATAGCGTCTTCCCGGATCTTAAAGAATATAGTAAGGTCAGAAAAATTGCTAGCAGACATTGACTTGGAAACACAACTTTTGAGAGATTTAGTTTAGTCTTTAAAAGATAAATATAAACTGTATTGAAATTACTTTATGTTTGGACATAGGGATATCTTTCATCTCAATATTACCTGGATTGAGAGCACTAGAGACATCACCACTGGCAACCGTTGCACACGACAAGGTGGTGCCAGGAGTAGTCACTAGGGGACTTGTGGACCCTGGGCAGGGGCCAGCCAAGGGTTTCGTTTTGGGCAGGTTGGGCCGGCAGGAAGGAGGACCGGGGTTCTGGAGATTGGACGAGTGGACAGGCAGAAAGACGGTTTGTGGGGAACATTCCGTCACCATCTCTTGCTCCTCTTTACCCCATTACTCTGTGTTAAAGCTGAATTTGAATCACGGGACCAAAATGCAAGGTCATCAGGTTATGTGAACAAAATGGATTTTTAATTGAAAAAAAGCCAAGATCTATAAAAATAGGTGCGGAACACTATAAATGTACAAATTTTATTGTCAAAAATATGATAATCCAAAAGCCAAGACAAAACAGTCGAAAATTCAAGCCTTAGAAAAAATACAAATAATAAATCACCAAAGTACCCAAAAAACTTACAGAAATGCTGAAGGGAAACACAAGGGAGCAGGACTAAGTGAATACGTTTTTATCATTTAAATAATATGGGGATGTTACACAGGAGATAACACAGGAGATGAGGGAAGAGAAAATTCAGATAACTACCCAAGAGGGAGAGAAAGACTTAAATACGCAGAGAAATAAGTCAATTAGACAGAGAGTAAAATCTCCGAGGGGTTGCAAAAGCGTTCTGAGATGAAATATACAATTCCTCCAGCGAGTTCTGGGTCCAACATGAATTAACTTTGTATTTGTATTTCGTATTCATCTGCTTCGCGAATGCTTAGTGTCCGTAAATGAAAATTAAAATGTTTTCAATATACTTTTTTTATTTACAGTATTTGGAGATTATGCGGTAAATCTAATAGAACAATTCACTCACTTTTTTTCTATTATCTGCTTTTTTCTATTATTTATTTCTATTATCTGCTCGTGAGAACGAGCAGATAAAGAATTGAAAACTTCCATCATAAATGGCGTGAAGTATTGCGGCCCTAGCATCTCATCGGTTGCCATGATGAATCACAGTATATGAACTCCAATGATGATGGCTTTGATAGTCTTAAACATAGAGTTGTGTGTAATTATCTTCTCCACTGGTATATTTTAAATGTTTAAGGTCAACCTGGGTTTTTAAGTAATGTTTTGTTCGTCTGTGTCATATTAGTAGGCTATATTGTAATTGTTGTTGTGTCAGGACAATTTAATTTTACTAATTCTTTATGGCAGGGGGAGGTTAACTGCTATATTGTATTATCACTGCTTTTCGGAAACATCCATTCTTCCAGAGTCCAAGGCATGAAGCTTAACTTAAAAATTGTAAAGAAATATATAAACAACTGTTCAAAATCTGTTTTGAGGAAAAACATTAAGAAAATATTTTAATACTATGCAAAACTACTTTTAAGCCACGTCTGCAGGAGAGAGGTGGTAAAGAAGAATCATTGTTACACACATCATACCTTTCTTAGTGCGGGAAATTTTTTTTCCATAATTGATTTCTTGCTATGAATTCAAACCTAAAAGTTTGTGCTCAGTTCACAAAATTGTGTCACTTCTATGGTATCCTCTCCAGCATCCTGATCATATTTTATTGTCTTGGGCTAATTCAAAGGCATGATTCATCCCTATATGTGTAATCATTACTGTGAGGGGCAGGTACTCAACTCAGCTTTCATTACGCTTGCTTCTATATCTGCTAGAAAATAACAAATAGCCTCACACGGCTTCCTTCCTCTTACTGTTATAACATTAATTGGAAACATGGCGTCTGAAACAAGTCATTATACTGTAGTTTAGTAGTAACTCCATTAAAAACATATTGAGAGATGCAGTATTTACAGACTTCAAAATGAGAGAAGTAATTACAGAAGAGGCTGAAAGGGAAGCTAAATGTCCTTTATCATATCTATTTGATTTCAATAACAAAAAAAAATACAAATGAAATTTTTTTTTAATCTAGTTGTGCTCAAGTCCAGATGAAAGTTTTCTGAAGGAATTACAGCACAGCAACTAAATTGACTAAATTATGGAATAACAGTGCCACAGAATAATTAGCATCCTTTAAAAAAAAAAATTAAATTAGTGGCAAAAAAAAATCCTTATTGTCCACACCAAATATATTTAACTTAGATTATAGATTTAAAAAGGTTAAACAAACCAAAAATTTAATTCTGAGACAATGTACAGTACATTCCTAAATATCACATGACATATTTTTGGATGAATTTGTGAGGATTCATTTCATCTGAAGTAAAAAAAAATACCCTTAGATCTAAATATATGTTTTAAATACAGCATGGTCTCACATTTCATTGATTTATCAATCTAGTTTGTAGCAATAATCAAATTACCTTATAGCGGTACATTTCAATGATGCTCATGAACAACCAATCATATGCCTGGTAAAAACCCAAGTCAACCACAAGTAGTCATTGAAAGTATCTGAGAAATTATTCTCCACATGGCAAATAAATGACCAAATTTGAAATAATCCTTATACCTTAAATTAATTATGGTGATTTTATGAAGATCACATTGTGGAATTATATCTGAATGGTTAGGGGTTAGCACAGCATCATAATTTAAAATTATTTCTTCACTGTAACATATTTTCTGAGCATGTTGAATACAAAAGCACATATGGTCAGTTAGGGCTGATTTTACCATTCAGTTAACATCATATTACACCTTTTTAGAAAAAGGAAAAAATTAAAGCACCTTTTGAAATCCATGTTTCACACAAATAAATGAATGTGGCTATTTAAGGGTTAACTCCACGAGCACTACTAGGCTCCATGCAGTTACGAGAGACATGAGTAGTCGTCATGGAACTCTGGAAAAATAAAGGGCTAAAAAGAGAAATATATAACTTAGATGACTTGAAGGAGTTTAGGAGTGATAAGAAACTACCATGCCTGTTTCTGCTTGTGCTAGATGATGTTAGCACTTTGAGATTTGACCCAAATGTAAAGTGCATTCAAAATTAAATGTATTATTATTATTATTATTATTATTATGTTAACTCTCCTGTCTCTAAACCCCCGAATGCTAGCATTCAAACTCTGGACCCACTCTGAAGCGGAGATCTGTTGTTAACATTTATGTTAAATATACAGCCTCACTAACGAGTGGCAATACACTTCTAACAGGACAGAGGTTCTCCAGCATGCGGTTGTGGCTATGCACATAACAGCAAACCACAACTCGCATAAACCCCACATCGGATAACTGGCTAATGAGTTGGACCACAACTCCCTGACTTTGCTGCAACTTAAGTTGTTAATAAAAATGCTACAGAATCATTGAACTTCAGAAATGAGATTACATATGTGTATGAATCGTTTATTATTTTCTTAATTCAAGCTTTTAAAATCAGAAACCTCAATTATCCTTCAAGCTGGATTTGAATAACGAACCACCTAATGAATTTCACTGAGATGATTGCCAATTCTTTGCTGTTTGCCTGACATCATGCCAACATAGAAAAGCTTCAAACTCTTGGAATGGAAGTAAGCATTATTTTGGAATTTAACATATTTTTCAGCTTTACTAATATCCTTCAAGTGTAATTTCAACCGGAAAGATAAAAAAAATAGAACTTCTGTGTGACGATGACCTGTTACTTCAATGAAAATCTGCTTCAATTTACTATAATTTGTGATGCCAGTGACAATGTTTTTCACTTCATTATACTGAGTCCTTGACAATCATCACACCACAAATCATGCACTTACCTCCCCACCTACACTGCTGCATGATATCCGTAACAGTGATACACACCTTTGTGTCCCCACCCATCTTAGGGTCTCCTGAAACCTCAGCTTTTTCTTTGTCAGGACTTATGTTCCCAAATTTCTGTTGTCTCCTTACCTCTCCATCATTTTCTTGCATGCCAATCAAGATTTGAGTTGGTCTGTGTTTTAATTAAGATGGGGCTCAAAGTGCATATCTGTTATTCTTTAAATGTTATCATGGTGATTGTCCAGGCAATGCTGTCTGTTGTCAGTACATCAGCTATTCTCCTATCAAGGGACTGACCAGCATAAGAGTAACACTAATGAGATAACTTCCCTTCCGTGACTGACAACAATATGGCTGATAACTGTATGGCTTCTTATTGAATAAAATAAGAACATGATGTTTCTCTACTGGCCAGCATGGTGACACCATATTGAATGAGGACATAGAACTATTTATTAGCAAGCATGTCAGTTTTAGCAGACATACAACATATATATATATATATATATATATATATATATATATATATATATATAAACTGATATACGCTACCATTCAAAAATCTTGGTTACAGTAAGGGATGTCACTACGCTGTGTACATGATGCATTCATCTGATTATAGAGCATAGTGGTGCTAGGTTTATAATTTAGTGACCAGGAAACAAGAATGTCTGAAGGATCTCTTTAAAAAGTTAGTTGACTAGTGTAAAACTTCTGAACATTCAAAAAGAGTTATGTACACATAAATCTGTTTTACTAACGACAGAGTGTAATACAGAAAAAATGAAAATGTTACTTTCAATACATTTTAGAAATGCATTGCAGGTAAATTGGCATCGCAAAGCAACAGCCAAAATCAATCTCAAAATCCTGATGCACAATAATAATGCTGAAAAATATACAAAAAATTGTAAATCAAATAATTGATGCCGGGGACAGAAAAATAATTAGTTCAGGGGAAATAAAGGACTGAGAAAAAAACAAGACAACGTTTGGCTTACACACCCTAGGGTTGGCGGGTTTGAGAGATCCCACCAAGTACAGACATAACATCCACCGTTACTGAGGAAATAGAATAATCCTCCAATTGCCAATTTAGCTGCACTGCCTTAGGGCAAAAGGGTCCCTTTAAATCTCCTAAGAATCCCCTCTTACAAAGGCGTGAAAAGCTGGAGTCTTCCTCTGGGTATGCCCACCCAGTGTCTCCCAGATGGTCCTCTTTCTGAAAGTTCCCCCTGTGACAATCCATTCTGTGACCTCTTCAACTTTCATCGCTGTCTCAATCTCATTCTTTGTCCCAAGATTACAAGTTTAACAGAGATCTTTAAGTAGTAATAGAATTAATTAAATTAATAATGTATGCATTTAAATGCTATAAATTTTATATGGCTTGCATAATAACATTTTATAACAGTTCTCATTGTTTCGGCTCGTCTTCATAAGGTAAACATAGATCCCGAACATGTACTTATTGTAAATTCTTAACCTTTAATGGTTGTAAAATTGTTTCACATTTTACTTCTGTAAACTGATCATCCGTTGGACCTTGTGCACATAGGGTAGTGTAGATGAGCTTAAAGAAGTTATCTAATAAAAATAAGAATTATATCAAGATAGGTAAAACAAAATGGTACTGGTTTTAAGGAATGTGCTGTAATAAAAATAAACCTGGGGCTATCCATGCATTATGAAACTTTAAAGTCTTAGAAATAAAAAACAGCCTATCTTCTTTGTGGTCTGCTTGTTGTTTCCACATTAAAATATAAATCCTTATGAGTACATTGAAGTTGGAGGATTTATTTTCCAACTCCCTACAAAAAAACACGCTTTGTATGCCTCAGCAATGTCAATTTGAAACACTTTAGTATCCAGCTTAACTGTTTGGTTGATCACATTTGTGTGTGCCACTTGACTGAACCTGTATATAGCTAGACCTATGTAAAATATGTTATATACTAGGCAGATGTCCTTTAGCCAAATCATATGCTTAAAAGTGTACTCAATCAGGCCAGTGGTTAAGAGGTTCAACCGTTTTTTTGTGAAACAGCTCCCCATAGTTGGTAAAATATGTACTATTAGAATAAAACACAATGTATAATAGATAGATCTTGTCATGTCAATCCATATGCACTAAATTTGTACTAAATTGGACCAACGATTGAGAAATAATGGCCCGACAATTATTTCTCGATTTGATCCATATGCACAAAAATTTAACGAACAGAAGTCATGTCCCACAAATAGTATTTTTCATTAAAAGCCCTATTGGAGTTAAAAACACCACATACAACATAGATAGATATATTTATAAGATAGATCTATTCAAGTTGATTCATATGCACCAAATATCGAACAATTCGGACAAATTCCCCCCCTAGTGTCAGGAATATACAACTGACCTTTCCCCAAATCCAGCCAGTTCTTGTTCGCACCATAGTCAATGTTATGCCATAATTTTTTAAATGATCCATGAAATAGATCTTTAGCTATGTCCGAAAAACAGTATCAATCTTAAAAGAAGCTCCCCCTTGTGATTAAAATATGATATCTACAAGATAGATCTCTTTGAGTCAATTTGCAATATGCAAAAAAAATGTAAGTAATTCAGTCCAATGGTTTTTTTCCCGAAAAACAGTAATTTTGGTTAAAAGCTCCATCTAGTGAGTAAAATATGAACTATTAAAGTAAAACACGATACACAAAATATATCTCCTCGAGTATATTAATATGCACCAAATTTGGACAAAATCAGACCTGACCTGTCTGTCGGTTTATAACTTATAAACGGTTAATAAATTATGGCCCAAAAACTTTTAGATATAAGGGTCCCTTGAGTGTCAGAAATGTACAAAAGGCCTTTCCAAAAATCAATTCAGTTCCTCCTCCTACTAAGATCATTTTAAAAACAGCCTTGGTATAATTTTTGAGTTATGCCTTGATGAACAACGTTTTTTAGAAAAAGCTCCTCCTTGTGAGTTAAATATGGACCATTAAAGTAACACATGATGTGATGGTTGAGAAATTATGGCTCGAAAAAAATTGGAGATAAAGCATCTCCTAGTGTCAGAAATATACTGCAACAGAACTTCCAAAAATCAATACATTTCTTCCTGCACAAAGGTCGGCGTTTGGTAAATGCTGCAGCTCTTCTCTAAGTTTTGCTCTTTAGAGCTGGGTGATTACTTGTAAAAAGATTGCGATCGTGATTTGTATGTATTTCCCATCTAATTTCTGAACTAAAAAGATTGTGTAGCATTTCAACCCATAACATAAGAATGTGAAATTGAAAGTGTTTCATTCTATATTCGATACCACTGGCCTGGGGAGTTTTATCTATTTTACTGTAGCGCCCTACCCTCTTTGCTGTGGAACGGAACAGATAATATTTCTGTGTAGATTCTCATTCATCAAGGTCATGGTAATACATTTGGGCTAAATCCAAAGCAAATCGACTTCTGATTTTGTTTGAAGTTTTTTCACCTCTCATCCAAGAGGCTTCTTCATATTGCAACGTCATCAAGCCAAAAGTCCAGTTGCTTTGGACTTAACCCCCTTGAACAGGCAATATTAATGTTATCATGTCTATAAGTGAAAATCTGTCACATTTTACTGATTCACACACAGAGCTGTTTCACTCTCGTCTATTATCATCCAAGTATTTCTATTTACACCCATTCCCTGGTATAAAAACAATAATAATAATACATTTAATTTATAATGCATATTTATTGTTTTAAATCTCCTTGCCAGAAAATTCATGCTTGATTTAACTGAGGGTAATAAGCAAAGGGGACATATCCTACACATCATAAAAACAGGCCAAATGTGTGTGTGTGTGTGATGCGCTAAGGCTTTGCTTTTGCTGTGCACCTGTTGCAATGACCAGATCATATTAAATTGGGCTACAATCGTGAATGTTTCAGTATCTTGTCAGAAAACTCTGTTCAACCACAACCGTGATGGAAGTGTTCGTGACTATCAGCACTATAGACCCTCAGTGTGTTTTAACCCCTGCAGCCCGGCAAGACACCTCAAGAGAAATCCATCTACCCATCTTAGGCAAGACCTTTTGACTTACATTATTTCCAAGTCAAGATGGCAAACCCTAATTTAATGTCTAATAGGGATGACTTCCATACTATCAGGTGATATTATATTCTCACTGTGATGCTCTGCAGAAACCAGACAGTGGTGATACAAAAGGGTAAGAGTTTTTAATTGTCAGCCAAACATATCTACTGGAAAGTAATAGCTGGTGTGAAATATCAAATTTGTTTTATTATAAAGTCTTACATCAAAAAGGGTAAGAAACAATGAATTTTAAAGATGGTGATGAAGCCTTAACTTACAGACAATATCTCTAATACACATTTTTTTTAAACTGAAATTGATGGCAGTGTTTTATTTATGTATAAACAGTCTAGAACATTCCAGAGTATGCAATAGTCTTATAAAATGCTGAAATAATTTGCAAACAATTTCGATCAGTTTTTCATTAACTTAGTTTTCCAACTTAACTAGCAGAGACTTCATACTTGCTCTCATTAGTGAAACATGAGTACAGCAGTGTGATAATATATGTTCATGCTGATACAGCTGTAAAAGCAATGCTGACCAAAGAAAATGGGACACAGCGTTAACTGACAATGGATTACAAGTTTTTATAAACTGGTTTAAATGATAGGACTGCATGGCGTAAGATTATGTGCCAAATTGTTCAAAAGATTTATAATTTTTCTTTGAAACCGAAATCGAACACTATACAAATCTTGAGTTAATTACACAATGGTAAAAATATTGGTAGAACTATCCTTTTATTCAGTAGACTTGACTTTTTGACTTAAGAGATTGATTGGGGAGAGGCTATTTCTAGCGTTACTCAGGCTAATTAGCCCTGACCATTTAAAACAAAATAGTGCACAGTACCGGCCAGAGTAGTCGCTAATGAAGTTAACCCAGTGGTCCAGTGACACCCTCAACCAGTCCTTCATCTATGTCCTCTTAAACTCCCTCTCCTTTCCTCTGCAGTTTGTCGTGTGCCACCCCGTTTCTCCATCCCTCCAACTAATCATGAGGTGATGCCTGGTGGCAGTGTCAACTTGTCCTGTGTCGCTGTTGGTGCTCCCATGCCTTACGTGAAATGGATCAGCGGTGAGCTGCAGCTGACCCGGGAGGAGGAAATGCCAATTGGCCGCAATGTCTTGGAGCTCACCAATATTCAGCAGTCTGCCAACTACACCTGTGTGGCCATATCCTCCCTGGGCATGATAGAGACATTGGCCAAAATCACAGTCAAAGGTCAGAAACACCCCTTTGTACTAAAGTAAACTGGATTGTTCATGGCATTAACTTAATGCAAAAAAAAAATTTAAATTATGAATTATTTTCATAAACATTGATGTAACAATTGCAGCTATCTATGGTCCAAACAAAAATAACATAACATTCTATCATGATTTTCTAATAATTACCCAATTTTTCATCATCCATAAAAATCATCCATAATCATAGATGGTGTCTTAGACACAGTTATAAATTTAATAAAAGATAGTTGAGCGACTGCACATCATACCAAAATCTGGCACTCAACCCATATAATGAAATAGAATAATGCAAACTAAAGTTTGAGAATAATCCTACTTTTCCCTAGTCGATCGATTAATTTCGATGGCAGCAAATACCTGACGAATACTCATCGTTGAAACAGCTAAAGCCAGAACATCATTTCAGGCTGTACATATTAAGATATATAGAATATATAGATATAAGAATATAACCATTTCAAAATAACGAAAAATCTTGCAAATTAGCTTAAGCGCAATAATTGGGGGGGGGGGGGGGGGGCATCACAATGTTTAGTGGGCATCACAATGCCTTAACTAATAAAAGACAATGCTCTTCTTAGAAATGCCACTGTCCAACATCTACACAATATAGAATATAGAAAAGCAAAAATAACTCCACTTAACACTCAAAAGTGGTAATATCGCTTTTTTTTTTTTTACTAATATCTATATATATATATAACTATATATATATATAACTATATATATAACTATATATATATATATATAACTATATATATATATAACTATATATATCTATATGTAGATATATATATATATAACTATATATATCTATATGTAGATATATATCTATATAACTATATATATATATATATATATATATATATATATATATATATATATATATATATATATATATATATCTATATATATATATATATATATAACTATATATCTATATATATATATATCTATATAACTATATATCTATATTTATTTATCTATATATAGATATATCTATATCTATATATAGATATATCTATCTATATATAGAGATATAGATATATGGATATAGATATAGATATATAGATATCGATATCGATATATAGATATAAATATATAGATATATAGATATAGATATATGGATATAGATATATAGAGATAGAGATAGATATATAGATATATAGATATATAGATATAGATATAGAGATATAGATCAGGGGTGTCAAACATACGGGCCGGAACCGGCCCCCAAGGAGGTTCGATCAGGCCCGCAGGATAATTTGAAAGTGGAAAAAATGCATAAAAGACATGGAATTAATATTTTTAATTCGCTGCAATTCATGGATTATCCGCTAAGGGGCGCACTCTTTCCATCAGAGTAGAAGACAAGACGCATCACTGAGACAGACTGAAAACAGCAGACGGTATCAGTGCGCCATCTGCTGCTTGTTACGACGTTGTTAATACCTTGGTCTCTATTTCTCCGCTACACCCTCATTAGCCAAAATGTCGTTATCCAAACGGAGAAAAGTAGATAAGGAGTGTAGAATTTTCAAAGAAAAATTGACCACGTCCTATTTATTTACAGAGATGCACGGAAAACCTTCGTGCTTGGTGTGTTTGCAACAAGTTTCGGTATTGAAGGAATATAATATTCGACGCCACTACGAGACTCATCACAGTGAAAAATATGACGGCTTGCAAGGACAACTGAGAAGAGATAAGATTAACGAATTGCTGGCGGGTCTGAGGAAACAGCAGTCAACTTTCATCCAGAGCCGAGAAGTCAGTGAAGCAGCGGTAAAAGCCAGCTACCTAATTGCAAGCGAAATAGCATTAGCATCGAAGCCGTATTCCGACGGTGACTTTGTTAAACGATGCATGATGAAAGCGGCTGAACTTGTATGTCCCGAGAAGCGACAAGCTTTTGCCAATATTAGCTTGACGAGGAATACTATAGCAGAGAGGATTTCGGAACTATCGGCAGATTTAGACAGTCAATTGAAACAGAGAGTCAAGTCATTTATTGCATTTTCCGTGGCAATTGACGAGAGCACTGACATCACAGACGTGGCCCAACTGGCCATATTTATTCGAGGAGTTGATGAGACATTGACTGTTACTGAAGAGTTTCTTGAGTTGGTGCCAATGATGGACACTACAACAGCCGAGGACATTTTCGGCTCTGTCGTTGCTGCATTGGACAGAGTTGGAGTGGACTGGTCCCGCGCTGTCAGCCTGGCTACAGACGGCGCGCCATCCATGGTCGGAAAGAAAGCAGGTGTCGCGACAAAGTTCAAAGACAAAGTACAAGCCCTTAATGGAGGAGATCGTTTCTGGACATTTCACTGTATTTTGCACCAGGAGGCATTGTGTTGCAAGTCGCTGAAAATGGACCCCGTCATGGAGGTGGTTGTTTGCACTGTAAATTTCATCCGGTCCAGAGGTCTGAACCATCGTCAGTTTGACAAACTTCTCAGCGACAGCAACATTACCCACAGCCTGCCATACCACACTGAAGTGAGATGGTTAAGCCGAGGCGCTGTGCTGAGGCATTTCTTTGATCTACGAGAGGAAATCGGACAGTTCATGGAGAAAAAAGGAAAACCGGTGTTGGAATTACAATCTCAGAAATGGCTACGGGACCTTGCATTCTTGGTTGATATTACTGAACACTTGAACAATCTGAACAAAATGTTGCAAGGCCGCAAAAAAGTTGTCACACAGTTTTCTGACAACATACATGCATTTAAGTTGAAGCTGACTTTGTGGGAGATGCAACTGGCAAATGGCAACCCTGCTCATTTCCCCTGTCTGAGAGATGTGTGTGTGACCAGACCTGATGCGGACATGAAACGGTACAAAGACAAAATTGCAGGACTACTGCGGGAGTTTGAGAAACGTTTTCAGGTATTTGGTGAACTTGAGACAGAATTTTCAGTTTTTCGCTCACCTTTCACAGTTAAAGCTTCTGATCTGCCGGTCGAAATTCAGCTAGAGATAATTGATTTGCAGTGTGATGCAGATTTGAAGGGCAAATTTGCCTCTGTAGGTCTGGACAGATTTTATCAGTATCTACTACCAGGGTACCCCAAATTAACAGCCCTGGCTGCTAAAATTTTGTGCATGTTTGGGACAACCTACCTTTGTGAACAAATCTTCTCAGTGATGAATATCAATAAAACAAAAATGCGTTCAAGGCTCACAAACAAGCACTTAAATGACATTCTGAAAGTGACAGCTAGTCAGGACATGACACCTGGT